>JARVGP010000606.1:0-35546 GCA_029876185.1 Mansonella ozzardi | reverse complement strand
TTTTATTTTTTTTTTTTTTATTTTATTATTTTTTTTTTTTATTTTATTTTTTTTTTTTTTTTTTTTATTATAAAAAAAAAAAAAAAAGCTAACATAGGACTCTACATGTGGCTTTCTAAATCGATTATACAAGAATAACTTTACATTTTGTTCATGCATATTTTCTATTGATGTCTCCGAGTGAATATATCACTTCTTTGATTTCTGTTGCTTATTAATATAGTTCTTTTTTTTCTACAGATACACATTCCGGGATTTTTCGATTCCATTTTCCAGAAGATATACATTCCAATACATTTTCTGAATTTAGGCGGTATTCAGCAGAAGTGCAATAGAATACCACTTTTTCTCCAACTAGATAATATGGTTTAGCTGGTGAGGTACTGTCTCCATGTTCAGGTTTACCAGGAAAACGACAGACTGGTATACCTGAAAAATGCTATCATTGTTTTTATATTTTTTTAAAACTTAATGATATCGGCTTTTATCCCATTCAGTCAAAATTTTACGACATTTCTTATGTGACCAACTGGCCATTCCGTAAATTGCCAAGATGGTTATTAGAATTTCAGTGGAATCAGTCGTTTTTTTTAAATTGCTTCGAGTTTCCAAGCATACATTTTAAGTCGACAGATGTCCAGTTACCATCTGCTTGACATACGCTATAGTCGATACCAGTCAGCATGTAACCACGTCTACATTCAAATACAACCACTTCCCGTACATTATATCCATCCTTCACGTCTCCAATTATTGTAGCATCTCTTGGTACCTTCGGTGTTTGACATTTAATACCTTAAAAAGAAGCAAGATCAAACAGTGAAAGAGCATGTCAACAAATAAGGACTCAAATTAATTGCAAAAGTTAGAAACGATGAAGTATAGTTGATCAAGATTGTAAATTTAATGATGTAAAACACTTCTTTATGCAATGGTCGAGAACTTACTTTTACATTGTGGTATAATTCCTGACCATTCCCCGTGAGAAAGACATTGCAGTATCCGATTCCCATCCAGAAAATGTGTTAATGAACATGAGAATCGTGCAGTACCACCCACCCTGAACGTTGTGACGACTACTTTCATTTCCAAATCCATGATCACCAATGGTGGACACTGCAATGCTACAAAAAATGCCGTGCGGAAATTCATTACATTTAAATTATATAGCAGTTCTTCTGAAAAAAGGTTGATTTCAAGAAAATACAGACGATAACTGTTTGCAATAAGCGTTTTCCGGACATTTTACAAATAAGATACCATATTGAATACAGCCATTTATTGTCAGCAGTGTATTTCATGCGTATTACATCTATGCTTTTATGTTTTGAGCTAGTAGTGAAGTAGGAACAAGTTTGAATCCATTGCGCAAGTTACTGTTACTATCAAAGTCCAGTGGTACCTCGACATTTTGGTAAGATATGAGACCATTTCCCGGAACTTAGACATGTCGATGAACGTGATCCGTCAACATAAAAACCACTTCTACATGAAAACTGTGCAGTTGTCCCAACAAATAAATGAGGACTTGTATAGAAGATTTGTAAATTCGTTGAATTTGTAAATGGCACACATTTCTGATCTGCAATAAAAATTTAGATGTTATCTTGCCAGATAGTTTTTATAAATTTATGCATTTCTATGTATGCAAAATTTTTCTACTGTTTAAAGATATTAAAGGCAAATATCACCTTTCACAATGATTTTAACAGTATTTCGGTGTCCACTGGGAAGAACACAATGAAAAAATCCACCATCTTCAGGACGTGCTGCTGTTATAGTCAACTACAAAAAATGATCATTGTTATTTCAAATTTGGAATAGTTATAACGAAAAATTTGGAATAGTGAATTGTTACAATGCTGCAATTATTATAACGAAATTAAAGAGCGCTGAGAGCATGAAAATGGCGCTAAGAATTACTTCGTAGGCATCCATGCCAGATTTTCCAGGCAAGTCGATTACAACCCATGATTGTGGATACTTACGATACGTTGTTGAAACTTCCCATCTGGGCTTGCCTTTTTTACGAGGAAATAAACACTGAAGTCGAAGCGTTGTTGATATGTTCACCACAAGATGTCCTCGTGGTGTTACTGTGTGTAAACCTCGTTCTAATTCCAAATTAATTGGTGGCGCACCATCTGACGGAATTCAAAATTCTGAATTTTATTACACAGCGGAAGACTGCAGTACTTGTGAATTCATATAAAACAGAAGATAAAGATACCTAAGCAGTCGTAAAATGATAACGCTGAGGCAGCAATAGTAGATGAACATAGATTTGTGACAGCTGATGCATTAAACCTTTGTAAAAACAGCTTTCTTTCAAATGTTCAGTCTCTTACTAACTGAAAGTACAGCAAAGGTTTAAGGTCAATTAAAGTTCCGCCAACCATTTTCATTGTGTGGGTCTAGTGTGATGCATTTGGGTATTTTCGGTACCCATATACCTGCTTTGCATGTAATAACAGCCTTTCCCATAAACTGTTGCATACCATACTCTTGACAGGATAAGATTAACTCCGTGTTATCTACAAATTATTACGATTAAAATAATTCTAAGGAAACTTACAAATAAAAGACTTGTTTAAATTTAGACAGCAACAAAAGAAATAAAGAGAACTTCTGGAATCCTGGAAGCAGTAGGGAACTTACCAGCAAATCGCTGATTAAAAGTGATCTGTTGCCCATGTCTGGCAGAAAAAGCGATTAAATGTGACCTCTCATTCACACGATATTCACATGAATGAACATCTGTAATTGCTCATTAGTAAGATTAAACATAAATTACACTTATACCAACTAAATGGATAATAATTCCGGAAACGGTTTTCCATCTTCATAAATTGCAAAAAGTATTGGAGAACCAAACTGAAACTATTAGTGTAACAATTCATATCCTAAAAATACTACAATAATTTAGTATGGCGTGTCTCATGGGTATTTATTTATATACACATCTCTTGCATAGAGAAGTTTACTTTATGGCATCACTGAATTGTTCCAGTTAATCTATCAGGTTAAAAAATATTATATACTATGTTTTATAATTCTCAAAATACGTTCTTCTAGAAGTTTTTTGTAACTGTTTTTGTATCGCTGTACCTAGACTTTAGCATTGTTAAAATGGACTTATTATACTGTGCAACAATTTTCTGACCTGAATAACAATGCAGCATACCAGCAGTAATCCATTTGCCTCTACGACAGCGCATCTCCATTCCTTCGGTTTCTTCTATCGAGAATCCCACAGCACAGCCTATCTAAATTTCATTGCAAAATTCTGCTCCCAAAAAATTTTAAACTTTTTTTTTAAAAACTATCTCACCTAAAGTAGCAATTCTAAATACTTCATAGTAGTCAAAAAAATCGCAAAAGCACTAATATGAATCAAATCACCTTCCAGACGATCAACAGTAACTTGAAGGGAAGTACTGATGCTAAAGAAATTCAAATCAAAGAATTTTTTGGGGAATATCTATTCGTTACACAATTTGATGTAATTTTTTTATTTAATCTTTTTAATTTAATCTTTTTCTTCCAATTTGTGAAATTGGAAAACCTTCAAAGTAGTTCCACCAGCAAAGCGTGATTCTGCTGAAATCCGGGTATTTTTTATATTGAGAATTTTATAAGAAGAAGCAAGGTTAGGCAAACTGCACATTCCATCGGATTGCGTTGCAAATACAGCTGCAGACGCTTTTACTGCAAATAACAATACTTTTTATTTAATTCAATTTAACGAAACTGGAAGATAAAGGCAGTTTGATGAAAAATGATTCCATGAAAATCTCGAAAAAGTCTTTAAAAGCTATTCTTCCACTTTCTGAAAATTTTTTTATAAGCCTGAACGGAAAAATCTGGAAAGTCACCAAAGGTTTTTCCAAATCCAATAACCTCTTCCCATGGAAATAACATGCTAAGCGCTTACACATAAATCAGTGAATATCACGTTTAGGATTACAATCAAGTTTTATTTTCTGCTGCTAAGACTTTGTACCTACAGATAGCTGATACGAGGTACATTTCTGGGTATAAAAGAAAATAATACTGAACAATGCTGAAGCTCAAGCTCTATGGAGATAGGTGTCAAAAAGTTGAAGGAAACTCAAAACTTAAACACATAGATTTTGAAAGCTCTGGTATTGCAATACTTTCCTGGGAAAGTAAATGAGTGTCATTAGTGTATTTTATTACCATCATGCAAAATGATACATCAACAGGCTGATATTTTGATTCCGACAGTTATTACAATCCTATGCCCTTCTCGACATTATTATTTGTAGAATTCTAGGCGTTGTGGAAAATTGGCAGCGTAAGTAGAATTTATGAAAGCAACGAAGATTTTTAGACTTACTACAGGGTAGAAGACGCGTGAACCATTCACCATTCCGACATTCAATGGCATTTGCTTTATTTTTGTATTCATTTTTCAGACAGATATACTGTATGATAGTATTTTTTGGGAAAACGACCTGCTGTGCGCTCATATCTAAGCGAACCAGACTGCCATTAACATTTGTTGTGCGGTATGCAACAAAAGGTTGGTCATCATTTGGACGACGACATGATGCTGATGATGATTCTAAAGATTTGGAAATGTTTCAGTAATTTTAGTACTTAATGACCAATAACTTCATGTTAATTAATGAGAAATGCCAACAGTATTACATAAGATCTTAAACATAATTGAAAGTTCTACAGTTAAATACACAAACCTTTTTCTCTGATATAGTAAGGAGTTTTTCTTCTTGAATTAGCAGTCCAAAGCTGCATAAATTTAGCTTTCTCATTTCAGCTATTAACAGAAACCAAAAAACTTTTTTCTTACAATAGAGGAATTGAATGAATTCAATAAAAAAATCCCAATTTTAATATAGAATAAAACCAACCAGTGCACCCAAAATTTGGATGTATTTCGCCAAAGAGACATTTTAGCCGAATAACGTTCATATCACATATCATATCAATTTCTTCATTATGATGCAATTCTGTCTTATTAGAGTTGTATCTGTTGCCTTCACCTGCTTCTAACTTGCAATTTTCTGCAGAAAAAGAGTCTCTTTATCTAAATATTTATTACTTGCTAGTTTGATTACTTAATTATTTTCCGCTTCATACTTTCCAATTATTAAATCATATTAGAACAAAAATAAAAGCCGCACTTGGCCTACATTGCCCGATCTGCTGGACAAATACTCCATGTTTGCATTCAAATCTATCATTTCCATGCAGCTCATAACCACGTAAGCAAACCATTCTTGTCTCATCGCCGTGTCGGACAAAATCACCTGACTGCAAGATTTGTTGCAATCGTATGTTAAGGAAGAAGACGTGATTACGTATCGGTATCCGACAATCATCTAAAAAAATTACTTATGAATCTGAAAACTTCTGCAGCCAAATTCAAATTCCTACTTCTGCTCTCGTAAAATATCAAATCAAAAGAGATATGGAAAGATAAAAAATCAGTTTAAAAAACATCTAGTAGAAGCAGAATACTTACCAGGAATGCAGTTAGGAACTTCTGGCGTCCACTTTCCACTTTTACAATATGCAATTCCATCTGCTTGCGTGTTTTCGAAGTGAAAACCTTCGGAACATATTATCTAGAAAGCACTTGTAATAAAATGTATCAAAATTAACAGAAACTTCAGTCTTTTTTTTGCGTATAGAAAGAAGTTTCTCTGTAATTTGCAATTAAAACTTCGATGATGGTAAGATTCTCTTGATCTTTTCAAATCAAAAAGAATTGAAAAAAAAAAAATACAGGACAAAACAGAACATGGGAATTACGTTAAAATGAAAAAAAAAAATGCAAAAAGACTGCCTGAAACGAACCGTAATTTCAGTTGGATTGTCATCACCTTTCGTGACAACAATCTTCCGTCTGTAATCAGATAAAATCAGTTCACATTCAACAGAACGGCGACGTCGCATCCAAGCAATTTGTCCTTCCACAATTGGATGAGTTTGTGGCACACATTTTGGCCTCTTCTGCGGCATCCAATTCCCATTGACGCATGTTGCCTGAAAGAAGGAACTGTTAGGCAACATCAACTTAAGTGAAAAATGTAAAATAATTATTCAGAAAATCAGATCTGCATAATCGTCTGTTTAAATTTATAATAGGCACAATAAAAAAAATTAGCTATACTATGAATGTTCTGAAGACGACAAAAAATATGAAAAGTTACTTTTGGTGATCCGTGCAACATAAATCCTTTTTTACATTGAAATGCAATCGAACGACCCTCCTCCACTTTCGATATATATTGCGCATAGTCATAAGCTCCCATCTGTCCTTCCAGCATTATTTGTCCGCCTTTCAAGATCCCAAATGTTTTAAGCGGATGTTCACAGAGAACTTAAATGTTACAAATTACATTGTAATTTGTCGGAGAAATGTATTCATTTCATATAATGATCTGGTTGGCGCTCCTTTGTTTCAATACTAACGTCAGACGTTATGTAGCTTAAAATTATATGTACTGAAAACAGCAGAATACAGGCTAGTGTTCTGAGTGTTTCAACTGTTAAATACCAAAGACAGTCCTTCAGCTGCCGCCAATAATGTTTATTACTTCAATTTTTCTCACAAGTTAATTAAAATCAAGAGTAGCTGTAATTTAATTCGATTAAACCTTATTTCGAGAACAAAGTTATAGCAATCTAATTTATCAAGAATGAGGCTATCAATCTTTTTGTAAGCTTGGAGCAAAAGTGCAACAGAAAGTGATAACAAGAGTACCTGGCCGACATGAAAATGGTTCGCCTTCACTAGACCACTTTCCATACAAACATTTAACAGTATTATGTCCAGATGGCCAATAGCCTTCATTACACTCATAACGTGCAAACGCTCCGTGCGACGATTTTGTGAATACAACTTTTGCATTTGGCATTCTTGGTGGCCAAGATTTGCATCTTGCTTAAACACAAACATTTAATAAAAATTGCAATTTCATATCAACTTTGTAAATTTCCTATTATTTGTTAACATATTTATAAGAAATCATGTTTAGCATTTTTTCAGGAATATATCACAGTTAAACCAGTACAAGATCTCAAAAAAAGCGTACATAAAAAGAGGCATGATAGTTTTCCCCTAGTTAAATAAATGAAAAACCTGGAACACAAGTCGGTATTTGTGACCAAGTACCATTTCGACAGACTATTGTCGTTTCTACATTAGCTACTTCATGTTTTGGTGCGCACTCAACTCTCAGTCGTTCTCCGTGTAAAGCAAATTGTGAAGGCATGTGGTTAACAATATGTCCATCGCTTATTTCAGGTATGCGACATCCACCTAAATTTCAACAAATGTTGACTATAATTTTTAAACAAAAAGAACAATTACTTAGCTAAACTTATACAATTTTTAATAATTAAGGAGTTAATTAATGAAGCGAAATAAGGCCTGAATGGTAGCATAATTTATTGCTTTATTCAATATAAAATGAGAATGAAAAGTGAGACGTAATGTATTATTTAAAACTGATTAAAACGTTCAAAAAACATTGATTATATTTAAAACAGCACTTAAACAAATAGGCATTGGATGTGACCAACGTGCATCTTCTTCGCATTTTGCATAAGGTGCACCGACGTGATTCATTCCTTCTAAGCAACGGAACACAACAACTGCTCCGAAATGGGTGTCATCACCTTCGATATATCCATTGTGTAATTGAGGCAATGGTGGACAACGAATTTCTTGAATAAACTTCATAATTCACTAAATTTTCATCAATGCATTTTATCGGTTTAGTTCTTTTTATATTTTTGTGGAAAGCTAAAGCACTTTCTCTTATGCTTCTGTTTTCAATAATCAGATTTTTGAAATCAGAAAAAGTTCTTCAATTAACCTTCACAAGTTGGTTCATTACCAGCCCAAGCACCTTCGGCAAGACATATCCTCTGCACTTGGCCAACAAGTCGGTAGCCTGTTTTGCATGAATATGTAACACGAGATTGATAAGTCAATGAGCTGCCAAGTACTTTACCATGCAATGGGTCCGACGGTCTTTTACATTCCGTTGCTGAAAAACTAAATGTATTGAAAATTATTCAAATGTGTTTTGTTACAATTCATTACCTATACAGATATTGTTATAATTAAATTGTCAGTCTACAAAAAGAAACTGCAAATTCAGAAACTTACGTTTGCAATAAGGTAATTGAGCACTCCACTGTCCGCTGCTCAAGCAACGAAGCGTTGATGATCCAATCAGTTGGTAACCGGGAAGGCACACTATTTCAACACTATGTGGATAATAATACAGTTCACCTTTCCGCATTCCATTCATGATATTTCCCGGATCAGGACAGCTACGAGCTGTATAACACAAATGATAGAGATAGCATGAAATGCCACTAACTATTTAACTTAAATCTTATTTGAAAAAATTCAAAAAAAAAAAGTGGTACTATAAGGAAGTACGATGGTTTGAGTCTTGAAAGTAAAATCATTAAAAGAGGAATATATACCTTGACAGCGTAAGTCAGGACCAAACCATTGTGCTGCTTTTTCTCGATTCAATAAACATTTTGCTATCGTTATTCCTTTATTGTTATATCGATGATAACCAGGCACACAACTGTAGTGCACTTCGGTTTCTAGTTCATACTGACCACTGTACGAATTACCATCATGTTGTGCATAGGGTATTTCTGGTGGTGGACCACACTTTTCTGCAATTTTTCTTGCTTTTATTGAATTCTCAAGTCGAAAACCAACAATTCGTTTTATTTTCGCAAGCTTTTAGAGGATTAAAACTAAAGCTATCAAAAAATCCACCATTTAATCAGGTGAAGCTCAGAAATGAAAAAACTCCATTATTTCGTTCATCAGCAGCAACAACATAATCATTTGACTGAACAACACAAAACAAAATATTGCTCACTTAGTAATCTGCATTCAGGTTTACTACCACTCCATTCACGATTCGCTTGACAACGTCGTTGTGATGGACCAACTAACATGTATCCCTCATTACAACCATATTCTGCATTTGAACCGAACAAAAAATCACCAGGTGTTCTGATGAAACCGTTTGGTAGATCGACTAACGGATTGCAAGTCGTTGCTGCAACTTCTCAGACTGCAATCTTTGACAGCAGTCATAAGTTCATAAAATAATATGTTAGCTAAATTCAAGACATCAACCCAACACACACATACTACAAATGGAAATGTCAGTTAAGCAAAAATCGAAGAAACAAGAAAGTCCACGTAATGACCGTTTATATCACCCCCGTGGAAAAGTGAATAAGGAAATATGGGCCTTATGTGAAGGCTAGAAATAAAATTAACTTACACGGATTGACGCATGATAAGCCACAGGGACCATCGCAAAGACATCTTTTGTTGTTTTTCTTACATTGCTCATCTCTTGTACACGCTTTCTTGCAATAATGTGGACGATTGGTGGCACTTACGTCTGGACATATTGTTGTTGGAGAACAGTAAATTAAGCCCATGAATGGTAGCAGTAACAACAGTAATACAGTAATCATTGAATAGATGAACAATGATTATGTAAGGACGGCTCTTGAAAAACAATTAACATATTTTTTTTTAATAATAATAGTTAGTGGAAAACAGGTTTATTCCACGTTCTAATGAAAGTAATAATTCAATGTGAAATAATTTGCTTTAAACATATTTACAGTTCATTCTAGAGCGGTCATTTCTGTCAGTTTGATGCCTATCACCTATCATAAGGGAAATCATGTGAAGAGTTTATCTGTGATTAATTCTTCAGAAATTTGAAACTTAGCAAAAGGGCTGTGATCAATCAGACAATCCTTTTTCATAAGTATAAAATGAAGGAAATATTAAATCCATATCACACTCATTACTATTTTTGTTTTAAATTGTTTTTTTGTCTTTATGTACGAAGACTATCGAGAAATTTTTAGATTCAGGTTAGATACAATTATATTTTCTTGTATATCATGAAATTACTTCTCTCATGAAAAAAAAAATGACTAATTGAAAAGGCTTTGAGAAAATAAGCAATTGCATATATTATTTGGAATGCAGAGATATCTAATCGGTAGTAAATTTTCTATCCAAGAAATAAAACTTTTAGCAGATCGATTATGAAACGATTATAAAATGATCGATTATGAAACGATTATAAAATGATCGATTATAAAACTTTAAGCAAGATACAGATGAAGGTAAGAAATTCTGTGATAAGCAGATGGACAAACGTATTAGACGCTTCATACCTGTTCTGAGTGAAAAAAAAAGAAAGAGCATCTATAGAGTACATAGAACTAAGATTAATAGTAAAATAGTTTGATTCAAAAAAATGAAAGAGTAATAAAATTAAAGAAGGAAAAACAACAGAGAAGTAAATTTACTGTATGTGTATCATATAGAAATGAAATTGAAAGCATATATATGAGCCGTGTGAGATCAAATAGTTGAGTTAAATTCATTTGAAAGGAGAAATATAACAGCAATGAAATGAGACTATGTAAAGTACATCGATTATCGTTTTAAAAGAGATGAGATAGAAATTTACAGTAACGAAAAGATAACCATGGCAGATAGCATAGTTGTTGTGCTATCGATACCTGTCGGGATGCAGCTGCTTCTATCAATCGAGTATGTTTCGTGTGGAGTGTTGCTGCTACTACCGCTACCACTACTGCTAAGTGCTACTTTCGTTAGTTTAAGAATGTAATTAAACTTTGTTGTGGCAATTAGCATTGATGATATCTTTTTAAACTTTTAGAATTTTACTTCGAGGCCTTTATATCTTGAAATGTTCAACATATTAAAATATTTCACATATTTCTAGTTATTCAACATATTTCATTTTGAATTCTGATAGAACGTGTAACAGATTCACCTTACGTGAGATAGTTTTAAGAAAAGAAGTTAACTGACAATGTCCGAAAAGAATTCGAAGCAACTTTGATGTAATTTAAAAATTGTATAAGTGAAAATTCATGTTACTTTATAAAAGTTTTGGAAGAGACCGTTGTTAGAATCCGACTGTCTTCCAACGTAGCAGCAGGTGGGAAAGATACTGCATGCTATTATTTTTTTTCGGTTTCTTAAGAACTATTCAGACTAAGGTAGAGTGAATAGGCCACGAAAATGCAGAAAGAGCCAGATCAAATAACTGTTTTTGAAATTCGCACAATTTAATAGAACATCTACACCGTTACGAGTAAGTTTATAGAAGTTAAATGTATTGCTCCAAATGGCAAAGGCATGGAAAATGGAACTAAAAAAGCAAGAACTTTTAGTGGAACTGAAAAGAACTAAAAAAGAGCTCTGTCGTATGAGTGCTATATAAGTTTATATCATATTGAACGTTTTAATTGTATCCCTGAATGAAGTTCAAAATGAAGCTAAATTTCAGTAATCTGGCACAAAAACAAAAGATATATTCTGCGCTTGAATTTGAGGAAGCGCAAAATTGCAAAAAAATGTTGGAAATTTCAGAAACATTTGTCCAATACAAATTGCGTGAAAACCATTGACACGTCGAGTGATTTTGAGAGACAAGATTTGTTCTGTTATATTTAAAAATTTGTGGCGTAAGTTGTATTAAATTAAATTTGAAAACAGTCTGCATAAAAATATATTGCAGAAAACCTAAATGAATTCTCAACGTTTTGCAATCATTCGCTTTTTCGGCAACCTGCAGACTATGTCTTCAGCGTTCTCAAGCCATATTGTTACGGTAACCATGAAGTTCGCTTAGTTAGCCTGGTTAAGAAATATACGTGAGATACGTACGTAGGTGAAATGTAGATTGTTTATCTGACTGTGTCGGATGATTGAGGACATAGGCGCATATGAAGAATGTGAATGTTGAGCTTTATCGTACTAGGATGCTAGACAGGTTTCATCTCATTTATTCCAAGTTACGATCTGCACTTAAGTTCCCGTTCATTTTTTTATTTTCATTTAAATATTAACATATTGGTTTTGTAATTTCACACTCAATTATTGTTTAAACTGGAAAGACTAAGCGAAGACTTTTCTAGTAACCAATAAAACTTGGACTATGAAGAGCTATTGAGTATGTTTTTGAGATTATACCTCCTACATATTTCACACTTCGTTTATATATTCATCAGCGAAACTTTTTGAGAAAGCTAAAAGCAAGCCTATTATTTCCGGTATTACGTTCGATAGATTAATAAATGCCTAAATGTGCCTTTTAGAAAATTTTATAGCTCATTCATAAATGAGACAGCAAATGAACAAACTTATGCATCTCCATTTGCTTTATTTCTATGCTGTGAATGTTTTAGTTACGAGGAGGGACACTTTTTTCTAAATTTAATCGGACAAGGCACTGTCCATTTCCTAAACATACCTGAAACCTGTATCTTCTTGAATCAGCTTGTTTATTTCTCAAACTTTTTGTTCTATTCTTTTCCAAAATTTTTTTATGCTTTCTATATACTTTTATTTCTTCGGAACTCTTTGAATATGGATGGTTTCGTAATGAAATTTCCTTATCAAACATCTGAAATTAAGGTAGGTCATCAGGTCATCAGTTAAAAGCGATGTTACAGAGAAGAATGTGGGTCAGTAATGGCTATGAAGTGTGACGTGACTTTGCTGAAGCAAATACCTATATGATCATAGGCTTTTCTTTTGAATTTTTCATATATGAAGAGTAAATGTGCTTTCTGTATTTTTTATTAGAAATCATTCCACCAAGAAAAATCGCCCTTCAACATCCATCTCATCACCTTTAATCATTGTCCACTCTGTGACCATTGACCATTTCAAACAGTAACAACTGGACAATGACCTCTCTCATCAGAAAGAATTTATTTTGACTCTTCTTCAAAAGTAGAAACTATCAACATCTCAACATTAACACAGATTTTAAGATCTGTGCACAACAATCTTCAAATTCATCGCTTCTCTCTCTCTCTCTCTCTCTTTCTATCTCTCTTTCTCTTTCTCTTTCTCCATCTGCATCTTTGTGGTACTCAGTTTTCATTATTTTCTCTTGTCCTCTTATTTGTACGTATAAAATAGCTCATCATATGAGCGAATTGGATGAACTGATGAGATAATAGGTCAGATACTGAATAAATTTCAGTGTTTCGTATCGATGGCAGGTTGCACATCTGATATGAGCAAAAATTATTTTAAAAGCATAACTCTTATAGTATGTGGATAAAGTAGTTAAAAAATGGAATGATTACATGTAGATCAAATGATTAGATATGTGAATTTTAAGCTATTTAAATATTTAGATTTTAGTTTTTCTATTATATTATTTGTTGATCTATTTCACGGTTGTTGTCGTTTTGTACGTTGTTATTATTTATGCACGTATATCATATTCATATTTATTTTCCTTTCCTTTTTTTTTTTTTTTTCACACATTGTAGGATAAATTATTTGCAAATATGACATATTATGTGCTTCTTCTGTTCAATGCTGAAATTATTGTGAAGTATCAATTCCATAGGAAAGAATTTGAGAAAGCTCTGAAAAAACTCAGAAAGCTTTGAGTAGCAGCATATTAAAAACTCAGAAAACTCAGCAATAAGTGACAGATAGATGTGTGCATTTGTGGCTGTACATGCTGGTGCTGGAACACATCCACATAGGACGGAAGATGTTTGTCTAAAAGCAGTATGCAAATCAAAGGGAAATATTGTTGAAGCAGTAAAGGTTTGTATCTTTTTCATTATCACTCTATTCTGAATTATTTTCGAGAATTGGAAGTTTTTTTAAAGCTTGCTGATAGTAGCAAATTATCTGTTGTTATTAATTATTCTTAATAATTTACATTTTAAAAATTAAAATTTGGCCTGATATTGATATATTTAGGACATATGGTTGATTGTTAATTTTAGTTTAACAATTTCATTTGTGCCTGTTATTTTCCAGGAACTTGAGAACGACTTTAGGACAAATTGTGGCTTTGGCTCAAACTTAACATATGATGGTCATGTAGAGTGTGAAGCTGCTTTTACATCTACCGAAGGTCAAAATTTATAAACTATTATAATTTCTGAAATTTTTTTAAACTCACTTGAAACAAACTGGAAAGTGTCAAATATAGTACTATTATTTATTTTTATAGTTCCAATCATACTTTTGCAAGAAGCTGCTATATTGTTAAATACTTAAGAAGAGATATGTGAGAATATCCTAGCTCTAAATGAAGTCATCTTAATATGCATCTATTTAGGTCATGTTTTTGGTGCTGTTGGAGTGGTGTCTCGGTTGCAGAATCCCATTGAGGTTGCTGCTATGGTAGCCAAAGGTAAATTTTCTTTTGTAGTTTTTATTGGAACGGAATACTAAAGTTCGCTCGTTTTGTATAATATGTATTGCGATCACTCATTTTTTGTGACTTCTTTGCTGCGATATTAGCAAAATTCATGCTTTGAAACTTTTGTGGCATAGTTTTCAAAACCATTACTGGGAATTTTTTTTTCAAAACTTTCAAGAACAGTTATGTGACGATAACAAATTTGTGCTGCCGACTGTTTTGGTAGGCCGAGGTGCCGAAGATTGGGCTCAAAAACGTGGGATCGCACTCTGTGATCCAACATCACTAATATCAAAAAGATCACAGGAACAATGGCGAGAAGCTCGAAAAATTTTCAAGAATTGGGAAAAGGAGACAATGGATACCGTAGGCGCTGTGTCGGTAATAGCTATCAGTTTCTCATGATTTAGACAAATGAAAAATTTCTAGTTACAGTGTTAAAGTTTCCCTAAGTTGCTTGGAATTGCTTTACTTATTTTGTTTAGTATGAAAGTGGTGGTTGTAATGCGGCATGCTCAAGTGGTGGGATTATATTGAAAGCCGAAGGACGATTAGGCCATACGATTCAAATTGGTGGCGCTATTTGGGCTGACCAGAGGGATTCCAAAAGCGTTGCAGTTGCACTGTCTGGTTGTGGTGAATACATTGCGCAGACAATGTTGGCAAAGACTATTGCCGAAGCCTTACTTAGTTGGTAAACATTTTCTCTCAATAAGAAATTGTTATTACTGAAAATATCAGATTGTGCTATTCTTTGTTGCATAAATTTAAGGAAGCAGATATTATACGGTTAATAGAAATTTTAGTTTTAGCAAAATGCCCATCGATTTGTTTTTTTTTCTTTTTTGTTTTTTAAAGTAATTTTTCGAATTAATTTAGTTGTTTTTAGGGATAATGAGGAAAATGTGATCCTGGATAAAATCAAACATGTTTTCAATGCTGCATTTTTGCATTCTCCTTGTCTAAAAACTCGAAATAAAAGGCACATCCTTGCTGGTGGTTTAGTGCTTTTTATTGACAAAGGTATGTGAATAATTCAAATATCACCAGAAAATCAACTCAGTTTGTCACAGATTTCTTAGGGAAAACCTTGCGGTGAAAGTGTAAAGAGTGCGAATCTGAATATTTTTGAAAGATTCTCTCTAGCTGAGTACACTGATGCGCATTAAGAAGAATTCACGTAGAAGTTTAGAACATACTATTTATGATCAATTTTGTAGACGTAGCAAATAACTTTTCTTTATCTTCTATAAAGTTGTTTGTTCAACAAGTTTTATATATATCAATAATTATTATGCTAAATGAAATAACTGCTTTCGTCGATATCGATCAGTAGTATAAGAGAAGAGTTCATAAAGTCTTCGTGATAATCTGATTTGAGTTGATAATATTGGCTTTCTCCGAAATCAGATCTGTTATAGAGGCTAGCAAATCGTATTTATATCTGAGTTTAAATAGTATATAAAAACAGCACCTAAAGTATTCTGTTAAATGCTATCCACTGACTTATGAACAAGTTCATGCATTTATACCTGCATGTAAAAAGTATTGCAGGCTAGTTAGATTTCATTCTTTATTAATTGCAATTCAATGAATGAATTGAGAAGAAAGGTGCTGAAAGTATTTCATTTCAGAATGCGAATGTGCAGAGCTAGTTTCATTTCACAATACATCGGAACTGACTTTTGCATTTTTTGGAAATGGAAATGGGATGAAGTATCGTTCTCGTTCGCTCTCTAGTGATTTTATTGCTCATTCCTTTTCTCTGAGAGATTATATTAACCTTTGCTGATCTTTTCTTTGGATTTAAAATTGTTCATACAAAAGGAGGTTATTTTTGTGCTGTGATTGTTTATTATATTGTGCTGTGATTGTTTACTCTCACTTACTTGGAAATAAAATATACAGTTTTGATTATGTCTATTTCTTTCAACAGTTTCTTAGTGCCTTCGATTTACCTAATAATCGTACAGCTAACAGAGATATCAGCTCTTATTGGCAGTTCATTTAGTGTAGTTGTCTGTAAGTGAGTTTTAAAATACCTCAAATACGTAGTTTCGTATGAGCAATAATTATACATTATGATATGTAGTCGGAATCTATGATAAAACTGTACGTGATAAAGAAGCTATGCTGTGCGTACTCGTTATTTTCAGTTCAAGTTGAAAGAAATTCAAACCACAATTAACTTTGCAACATTTATTTTTCTGTGTTGATCCGTTTTTTGTTTTTTTGTTTATTCAGTAGATTTGGTTCAATAGATCTTTTTAAGAATATGTATGGACCAGCAAAAAAGTTTGTAATTCCATCTCGAGATGATGACTTATTGGAGGAAAGCGATGATTTTTACACGATTAGTATACGTCCTCAACTGGATGAAATTATTTCAAAAGTATTCCGTAAGTTGCCTTGGCGATTTTTGAAAATTGGCACTTGTGTTTTGATCACAATATTCAGAAATAAAATTTTTGAGTGTTTTTTGAGAGTGAAATGGATACGAATTGTTGAGTATATTATTAGAGTTGAATGAAGAATTAGTTCATTTCTGGCGAAATATAAGATGATAAAACTAACAGTGGCTTATTTTCACACCTTAATTATCCTAGTCATTAACGTATATCATTTTGCAGAATTTCATCACGACATAGATGCTGGCAGATGGTCACGAGTTATCGATAGATTTGATTACTTATTTTTCACTATAAAGTAGGTTGTC
This sequence comes from Mansonella ozzardi, assembly GCA_029876185.1. Taxonomy (NCBI): domain Eukaryota; kingdom Metazoa; phylum Nematoda; class Chromadorea; order Rhabditida; family Onchocercidae; genus Mansonella; species Mansonella ozzardi. The sequence goes on along the minus strand of JARVGP010000606.1, from coordinate 18,545 downwards.
ATTTGCAACATAAAGGAATGAATAATTATGAAATTCCTAAACTTCATCGGATTGGATTTCGAAGTTTTGCTTTCTCATCTATTTCCATATTTTTTTTTTGCGTCCTAATGTCAGAAGAACCGAATATTCTTCTAGTGTTATTTTTCGTTGTTAATTTACCATCCTATCTTATGCACCTTCACGTATATTTTTCAGGCCGTTTTCTGAAGGTGAACCATGGCGTCTTCGTGCGCAGTTAATCTCCGTTTTAAATGCTGGTATGTTTTAATTATCAGCTGCAGATTTTCTTACATTATCTAATGTTTTTCAGATTTTTAAATTCTTTATTTCAGGTTTAAAACTCACATTAGACAGCATCGAAGAACTGTTACCAATGCTTACAAACGAGGCAGAAGCTGAGTTAGCGCAAGATCTGTTTACTGAAAGAGAAATGCATGCGAAGGCATTTTTAATTTATATATATTTGTTGTGCAGACTTGCTGTTCTTTTTGAAAAGGAATCATCAAATCGGTTTGTTCCAGTTTCATTTTGAAGCAGTTTTAATTAGGTGTGAACTTTCAATATTTGCTGCATTAAAGGTTTATATCATAATGATTATAAGATAGCAGGGGTGTCGTTAATTCATCTCGCATTGCGCTATCCATTTTAAACTAACTATTTCATTATTCGTTTTTTTTGCCTAAAAAAGTTTCGAGTTAGAAGATTCTAAATCCTAATATCACAAAATTAGATTTGCATTTTTCCCAATAAATTTTAGGCAGTCAGAAGTATTGAGCACCAAGAAAAGCCGTAAAGGAGGAGCGGATAAGGCAGATGACCAATACATGGTCCAGTGGACATGTGATCGAGGCAATACTTTGAAATTACTGCGTCGTGCATTTTCAATGAGCAGTATCGATGCGCAGGGACGACGACGTAATACGGCTATCCGCTTTCTCTGGCAACCATCAATTGTGCCCTTGGAACTGTTAAAGTAATCAGACTTATGATATGCTTTTTATTGCGGATTAGAATTGATTATCTACTATGAGTTTAATGGGAAGTATATCGATTAAAATTGGTTTTCAAAGAATCAAAGTTCTTTGAAATCACCAAGTTGTATGCGTTTTTCAAAGAACATATTTTTTAGCTTGAATGTGGTGCAGTAACTTTCGTGAGATTTTGCGTTATCTTTTATTTCTTTTAAACTTTTAAGTGAAGGCTCTAGAACTGTGCAATTTTTTGAGGATTTCAAAAGATCTGGCTTACAAATTTCTGGAAAATCCCGAACTTAGCAAAGTTAGCGGACGTGACTGGTTACAGGCAATATTTGGCTACCTCAAAGTTATTTGTATCGACTACAGTGAAGTTACCAGTGAATATTTCTATTTTCTCTATAAATTATAATGATCTGTCGAATCCTCTTTTTTAAATTCAAAAGAGAACGATTTTTCATGCTATTTGATTTATTTATTAGTAAGATTGCCTTGCCGCTCTTTTAATCATTGGCAACCTGTAGTAATTGAACTCAAGAACGAAGTTTTAGTTCATCGTTTTTGCAGAAGTTGGTGCCAAACTGGTGAGTCTGATGAAACGTCTTGATTATTTGTCTCTTTCTTCTTTAACGCAATCGCCATTTGTTGATGCGATCGAATCTGTGTCTTATTATGATGATATGGACACCCTTTTCCAGTCAATGCTTTCGGCACTAAGTAAGTCGAGTGTGAATTTACTAATTTTTTTCGTGAAAACCATTGCTTTTCAATAAATATTTTAGTGCTTCCATTATTTCTCGTTAACTATGACATATGGAAGTTGGAGTTCTCAAAATGGTAGGTTCTTCTAGGCTTTTCACCAAAATATACCAGGAGTTAATCATAATCTAATCGTTAGATTGAAGTTAGCACTGGCGATGGTAATGTAGTCGTACAAATGATCATTGGCAACCTCTGAATTGATATCTTGGGAAATTTTTGTAGTTTATGTATTTGAAACACCTCTTTAGGTCGCTTATCGAAAAGTGATTTTGCTCGAAATGATGTATCTGCCCGTCCATTTGCTTTATTCATTGTTTCGCTGGCCGAGAAAAAACCATATTTGTTGAATAAACATATTGTCAATATTGCTCCATTTCTATCGGATGATGTAACTTTCTTCTGATTTTTATCTTGTTTTTAATGTATTGTTTCGAGTAATATTAGAGTTCTTGTTTTTAACTAGTTTTCGAGATGTTGAGCCACAAAACCTTTTCAGCCAGCTACTCTTCGCTGTGCCGTTCTTACTGCCTTCGTCGAAATTATTATGGTCGTATATAAGGGAAATTTACCAGAGGGCAATTTTCGACGGTCACGCGATCGGCTGCTTCTTCATTTACAGGTTACCTATATCTAAAATACTTGCAGTGCAATGTATTATTCAAAAAAATCAAAATTATCATATCTTTTTGTATTATTCATGTTGATTCGAATCAATTAAAGGATCATACGGTTGATGTGAATGCAGTAGTACGTTCTCGTACATTACAATTGTGGACACGTTTAGCTCGTGCTTCGCAAATACCGATAGTTTTTATAAGTGGCGGTCTTATTCGTGATGCTGGTGGCCGTTTAATAGATAAGTCTGTATCGGTTCGGCGGAATGCTGCTACATTTCTAAGTGCCATTTTGGAATACAATCCATTTGGTGCTTGCGTGAGTTAAATTTATTTTTTTCTCGGTAAAGCATTTGCATAATTTTGCTAACGAATATTGTGGTAAATTTATGAGGCATTTTACAGTGTTGAGAGCAGATAAAATTTTTTTAATTACATAAATGGAGATTTGCTTTTTTACTTTTTTTATTTTTGCTTTGTTTTCTTTTATTTTTTTTTTTATAAAATTTTTTGTTTTTTAATTACATATTTTTTTTTTACTTTTTTACAGTTAAATGCTGATGACCTGGCAGATGCTATCAGCCGACTTGAAGCGGAACGATTTGAACTGAAGAATACCAATCCTGGTAAGAGAAATTGAAAATTTACGAAAAGTACTCGTCCTTTTTTACCCGTCGAGAAAAATTGCAAAAAATCCAAGCTATAACAGATAACCATTTAGTATGTAAATGCTTACTTATTAATAAATTTTCCAATTCCTGCATTGAGAAGTACAGTATGTTTTTTGATGATGACTGCCCTAGACATCTCCTTTACATTCACTGCTCAAGACAGATTTACTGTCAGCTGCATCATAACACCACTTTTATTTCATCTCTGTCTCATTGTTTAGATAATTTAAACTACTTAAATTTTTTTTAAACCAAATTATATATTCTACTTGCAGAAAAAGAAGGAATCAGGAAAGCCTCTATTGAGTGGGCATCTATGAAAGAAAATTTGGTTCAGTGGATTACAAAATCAGTCAAACAAAGACTAAGTAAACGAAGTACGGAAGCTAGTGAAGAGAGAACTATGAGTACCACTGCTGATCAAAATGGGAATGAAAATACTGCTGGTATTTTTTTGTGCAATACTTATTACTGAATGATCTTTTATTTTACACAATAGATGCCGTTTTTAATAAATTATTGTTAAATAAGCAGAAAATTTTCAGGAGATACAGAGAATATTTACGCTAAGGTCAGTGAAGCAAATGGCATCGAGCCGACCACGGTCGATGACTGCATCATTGATGATGATGTTACTCTCGAAGAGTACGTTTTACTTTTTATGTGTATGAATTTCAGATATTCATAATCTAGTTTGGTCCATTTATTTTATGTTGAAAATTCAGTTATATAAAGTGAGCAAGTACTATTATTTGATTGTTTTTTATTTTTTTCAGATTAATTACTAAAATTATACATGCTCTTGAAAATGGGGAAACATGCCGTGCGGCTATCGAAGTATTTGTTCGAGCAGCTCTAGATGGCAGATTTCCTACTGTTAACAGGCTTGTATCCTCCAATTTTTGTTGTTTATTTCAGTGCATATTTTATATAGTATATTACAAAAGAGAGACATTTTTGTTTTATATTGCTGAAAAGTTAGACACTGTTTAATTGCATACTGAATTTAGGAATGGATCAGCCGATGAAGTCATTCGGGAATGTTATGAATCATTGCAAGTGTATTATTTTGGTATGATTTTTTGAAGCTATAAATTTCTTCTTTTTAATTATTTCCTAAATAATGCTACTGGCAAGCAACATTCTCACTATCATCCGTTAGTGAACTTATTTGTTTAGATGAGCATAAAAAGATGCAGTTAGCCGATGACGAAGAAATGCTGGAGCTGGAAGACCGCATTGGGGATTATCAAAAGACGATGGAGGAATTGGGTAATAAGATCAAACTACATGAGGTGAGTGTGAGCGATTTTTTTGCATCGAAAATAGAAGTGATGCATGAATAGGTATGATTAAAAATGCCTTGATATTGGTAGAGTTGAAGTGGTCCATTAAAAACAAATCAAAACATACACATTTTTAGTATGCATATTAAAATGATATCCTGCTTTTAGAATGCCATATTGTTTTCATTGGAAATTGAAAACTGCATAAAACTAGCATTACGTTCGGTAATGTATGGACAGGCTAATGAATTGACTGAGATTATTCATTTTATTGTGGAAGCTAACAAATTTGGAATTCGTGGCTCGGAAAAGGGGGTTCGTGAACTATTCAGGGTGGTTTGGAGACGAGACAACGCAGTTAAAGAAATTATTATAAATGCTGCTCGAGATTTATTCATCTCTGCAAACAAGTTTGTTTTTATGCTTTCCGATTACATATCCCGTAAGGTTTGGAAATTGTGATGATCTCTTGCTCTAAAGAAATCTTATGTCTCGTTTTTTCATTCTTTCAAAACCTTCAAAGTCTTTTGTGAAATGCTATTTACTTAATTTTGAATTTAATGTTCATATCAAATTTGATAACGTAGAACTGTAATGAAGAAAAGCTCACATAAAAAGTTTACTTTTCGCTGCGTCCTGAAAAAAATCATATCATAAAATCATCATTTGAATGACTCACTTAATGAAGTTACGAATTAATTCTAAAATAGTAATTTTCTCGATAACCGGAATAATGATATCAAAATATGGCTTTTTCTTTTAAAAGGGCAGAACAAAACTGTATAGTTAATGGGGATGGAACTGGTTACTTTCAGTCATTAGTGCTACTTTAACATTAACATTAATCAGAAATACTACATTTTAGAATGCTTCTTGTTCAACTTTGTTTAAAAATATTTTTGCAGAGATCGCGATGTAAGTGCACGGAAAAGTGCGGAAAATCTCATCAAAATAGTTCTGGATATTGGCGAAGAAGAAAGAGTATCTGTTGAGGAGGTGGGACTATCATTATTTTTAATAAAATATTTTTTTGGGTGCTTTGAAATAATTAATCCATTACCCTTAAAAAAAATGTGGTCATTTTTAGCTCTTTTTCGATTTTAAGTAATACACAAATACATGGTGTTTATCTAATCTAGGTGCTTTGTTTAATGGCTCGGGAAAGTCGCTGGGATATTGATTTGCTTGACGTACTTTCCGCAGTGGTCTTTGAAACTCAAGGCGCTTCTCGCATTGCAGCTTTACGTCTCTTCTCTATTATATGCCGGTATTTTATTGTTGAAATAGTTTAACATTAAAAATTTGAATGAGGAATTTTTATCTCTTTGCCGTTATTGTTTTCAAAATATCTTTTATTCAAATTTTTAAGAGCTAACAAAGGATTTATGCGAGAAAGATTGAATTTTTTTATTGAATTAACACATCGCGAGGGTTTTTTTGACAATGATGACGGTGCGTTAGCATCCGAATTCTTTAATGCTATTGCAATGTTGGGAAGTACGCCGAACATTAAAGATATTGCTACTCTTTATGAACCACCATTTCGTCTTCCTGAAACACATCGCATCCTCCAGTGTGTGCACGCTGTATTAGTTCAAAGTAAGCCTCTTTTGTTATTGAAATTTATAAAGTGAGATTATCTTCTCTTATCGGCTGGATAACTTTTTAAGCTTAATGCTTTTAAATATTATGGCAGCAATTTTACTTTAGATTATAATTGGAGTGGGTGAATTTTTTGACCAAATATATTTATATTTTTGCTAGTCTATGGTATAAATCTTCCAGATGTAGCAAATACGTCATATAATTGGTTAAGTATGATGCAAAAAGCAGTGAATGCAATATTCTATGTGGCTGCGAGGCCATCTGTTTGCTGTCGACTTATTGCCAGTGGATTAATGCATGAAGGAAAACGGTCCCTCGCATACTTTTTATTGAAGAAACGAGAAATTGAACAGATTGAAGCCATTAATTTTGAGTTTGTTTTTCCTTTTTCTTTTTTTCTTTTAGAAAATTTTGTTATTTTCAAAAACACAATTTCATGTTTAGAAATCCACCGAATAGTGCAGATGTTGATGAGTTTGGTGATTTGCTGGCAATGGAGATGGGGCGGTTACGAAACTGTAGCGAAACTGAAGATGAAGAACCAATCGAGTCACCGAATGTTGGTCTTATTAGTAATGAGAATCTATCGAAGATGCAAAAGCGTGCATTGGAATTGCTTTATAAAGATGAAGAGCAATCCTTTCTGGCTTGGGAAACAGTAGCAGAACGAATCTGTGCTTTTGCTGGACAGGTTAGTAGAAGATTTGAACGATAAAGGAGATCTAAAGTATTAATAGAATAACAAGCAGAAATATAAGCGAAAAACAAATAAATTGACTGATAATGTCAGCGCGATGCATTGTGAAAAAAATTTTAAGGTCGCTTTGAAGACATTAGTTCACACTGATGTGTCATTCGTGGCAGAGATGAAAAGGAAAAATGAAATTTTACACAACATTCGAGCAACTCGGAATGATATGGATCGTAATAAATTGGAGAGGGTATATTGTGTTGAAGAGTTCTCAACAAACAGGATACTTTCAACACTGGAAACTGAATCAGTTGAAAGGCGAGGGTTTTTTGAAGCTGATGAGCAAGATGAAGGCGATCGTTTGGGTTTAACGGGTTTGTAATTTTATCATTCTTAACTTTTATGTGAATTTCTAATACATATTGACACGTATCTTTTTGTGATATTATCAGAATTAGTCATGTATTGTATTTTGCAATTTTGCAAAAATGTCTTCATCTTTGATGTATTTTTTTTGACATTATAGTTTGATCTTAGTCGGGAACGCCCTTTTCCTTTCATTTCAGGAATATCGGAAGAAGAGCGAATTTTGGAACGTGCACAACGAATGTGTGAGAATGCCGTGTCACGTAAGGGATCACTTCTGCATCGCTTAGGCAAATTTTTAGTTGCAGTCGTGAAATCGAAGAAAAATACATGTTCGGAAATACTCCGTTCAACTGCGATATTGGCACTGTCAAAATTCATGCTTCTGAGGTTCATTAAAAATATTCCTCAACGCTAATGCCTAGTCTCATGAAAATGCAATCTTAATCTTATATTATTGCGGATAATCTTTTTAAATAATTAAAATGCTTATGCATAAGATTAACAATTGCATTAAGGAAGCTATTGGCAATGTTAAATAGAATTTACTGAAAAAATTTTTCATGTTTTTTTGTAATATCATTTTCATTGCAGTATGAAAACATGTGTTCGTTTTATGCCACTATTCCTGGAGTATTTCAAAAATTCACCAAGTTCAGAATGCCGTAGCAATTTGATGATTGCAGTTGGGGATTTATGTTTTCGTTTCCCGAATGTGATCGAGAAATATAGCGAACACCTCTATCATGGGTTGCCATTTCATTCTTAAAAGAACTTCTCTTTATCTGGGATATTTCAGTAAAATTTAAATATGACTTTGGCACACTGCTGATATCTAATGCTTTGCAAATACTGCTTGTTCTATTTTAGAATAAATGATAAAGATGATTATGTGCGGCAGACTTCCATTATTGTGCTGTCTTATCTTATGTTAAATGATATGGTGAAAGTACGTGGGACAGTTGCTGACCTAGCGCAGTGTGTCAACGATGAAAATGTTAACGTCGGACAGCTTGCTAAATTCTTCTTTTCGGAACTTGCAAAGAAGGTTTAATTTTTGGAATAATTTTTCCAAATCACTATAGAAAATAATTTTATATCCTTTTATTTCATTTCATTTAATAGTGTGTTATTTCTTTTTTTACGGTGCTGGCAAAATTATTTAGCATGGTAGCCATTAAAGAAGGGTAACGTCAATTCATCTATTTCCATTTTAAAGTAAAATTTCTAAAAAAATTAAGGATTGATTTTCAGAGCAACATTCTTTATAATTTGATGCCTGATATGATTTCACGTCTTTCATCCAGTGAATCAGTAACTATCGATGGTTTTTCAAAAATCATGAAGTAAGTTGTTAATAAGTTTCCATTTAAATGAAACTGAAACGCAGTTGGGAGAATGTAAATGTAAATTATATGAGAAATCTACCGATTAAGTAACAAATCATCTGGAAGCACATATCCAATCTCTTATTTATAATATTTATATAGAGTTTTTAACTTTCTAAGTCGCATCGATTATTTTTTATGTGATAACATTATGTTTTCAGATTATTGCTGGCATTTATCAGAAAGGACAAACAAGCTGATAGTTTACTTGAAAAACTAATACAGCGTATGCAGGGAGTCATTAACAAGTAAGAAAAATAATTTCTTTTTCTTCAGCATTATTGACACTTCGTATTGTAAGATTTTTATTGTGAAACGCATTGACTTATCTTAATTTATTCAGGGATGGGCTGTTTGACACACGTTTGGCAGAGTGTTTGTCACACTGTATTTCGTGCCTTCCATTAAGTGAAAAATCATTTCGGTTTATGGCTGAATCGTTACCGGCTTATTCAAATTTATTGGTATTAGAATGTGTTTTTACGAACTTACAATCAGCTGTTCTTCACTTCAAAAAGTATTCCGTGCGAAACACTGAGCTTAAGGTTTAAAAGTTGTGCTTATTTTTTATGTTTTTGTGAACTATGCTTCTAATCCCATATTTTGTTTACTTATTCCATTTATTGACGGAAAAAATCAACTTATAGGGTGAAGTGGATGATTTTTTGGAATCCCTAACTAAAATGCATAACGATAAACGAGAACACGAAGGCATCGCTAATCGAGGATTAATTCATAGAGTAAGCTGCATATTTTACTTTCAAAGTTGATTTTATATTTACTGGGTAATGGCCACTGATGATTAAGAATGTTTTGTATGAAACCATGGGTTTAGGATGTTTTCTTGTTTTAGCATGTAATTTAATGCATCTTAAGGACAATTCATTCATTTGAAAAAAAAGTACAAGGTATCAACATCAGATTATTGTACTAGTTTTTATCTAGGTTTTATCGATGTTCGGCAATTACATGCTCGTTATTTGTGTGTTTCTTATTTATAAATCAGATTTTTTTACTTTTTTTCTCGAATAAATTAATATCTTTTTTTCAGAAGAAGTGCAAGGCACCAGTGAAGTTAAAAAAAGCTCGTTTGTTGTGAGCAAAAATTCTAACTTTCTTGCTGACGCTATTTACAATGTTTTTGTTTGTTTTTTTATGATTGTATTACTCTGTAGTATCCATCTACTGCCTTTTTTGAGATGCAATAATCAGTCAGTTTTCTAAGGCATTGCAATGAAAATAACATTCAATGCTACATTTCAATTCAAAACTTAAAAGTGTAACTGGTTTTGTGGATCATTTGATTGTAACTGTATTGTGAATGTGTATATATGAAAATGTTAGGTATTAGTACTGTTATTTCTTCTATCAAGAAGATCGAGAAATGTTTATGGTTTTGAAACTCATTTAATTATTACTGCTAAGACAGAGCTGTTTTGATGTGCTTGCTATATAGCTTAATGGAGTCTGTGCTGTTATGACTATTATCAGTTATTCTTAACTGTTTATATAATAAAATGAAATAATAGTTTTACGGCTTTTATATGCGGCAGTGTAATTATTTTATTGGTTTTTTTTAAGATTGAATCTTCGGAAAATTTGTTCAAAATTGAGAGCTATCTTACTTCGCTGTCAATATGATTTATTCTTTACCAATCTTTATTTGTTCATTAAGTTACATTTTTAGATTGGATTTGACATATACTATAAAATTTTTACATAATTGATAGCCACGAAAAGGAGTGAAAAAGTTCGAGCCCATTTGCCATCACTGTTCATGTTTATTTAAAAGATATTAAGCAACAGTGGTGACACTCTCTTCCATCAGAAATGGATAGATACATTTTTGAATCATATATTAGCATACACGTGTATTAGCATATAATCACTTATAATTCATTTGGCCATTTCTTGAATGTAACAATGTAAACACAAATAACACATTCAGCAGTATCGGTGAGTGGGAGATGTTAATGTTCAACAGGCGGAGAGTTAGTGTAAAAACTGCTTGCATTCTGAAATGTTGTAATGATCTAGCAGCTTTATTGCTTTTGAGCTCTTTTTAAAAATCATTCTGCTTGTATCTCAGTGAGTCTTAAGATATTTAACCAATAAAATGGATGAATTAGCGGCACAATTTCTCGAACAACAGGTATTCATTAATTAATTCATTTAATTAGTGAAAAATAACGATGACAATAGTTGGTTACTGCTCTAATTTTTAAGAACTTAACAAGAAACGGTGAAAAATTATTGGTACATAAGTAGTAATAAAAATTTAATTAGACTGTTTTATAACACTAAAATGACCTTCCAGAAAGAAATCTCAATTGTTCCGATTTTCAGCGCAGAAATTTACTCTCACTTTTGATTTGTATGCGAATAATCAATCTCATACAAGTTTCATACAAGAGATGCTAAATCTTAGTTTCATACCTTACTCATACCTTATAAATGAGATATTCAAAAGTGAAGTTTTTTGCTTGAAAGATCCATAAATACTTGAAAAAGTTACATTACTCGGCCTCTATAGTTGAAGTTAAGGAATTTACGATAGATTACCAATGGATAAATATGACAAAAAATAAGCTTACTTAAAAGCTAAGTGTACTGGCTTCAAAATGAGTTCGGTCGATTTGGACGATAGCAAAATGAATTTTTTTTTTTTTTTTTTTTTTTTTTTTTTTTTTTTTTTTTTTTTTATTTTTTTTTGTTTATATTTTGATCAATTTTTGATTTAATTTTAGTCATTTTTGTGCAGCAGTTGAAAAATTTAGTCTTAAATTGTTCACATTTTTTTTTTAATAGCTAGTCGAAATAACTGCATAAATTGAAAGTAAACAATTAATTAACTGACTGGATATTATGTACATACATGTTTATATCTTGTGTTTAGTTTTTTTAAGCATTTTTATTTGTATTACTACAACTGTTTGAAATATTATTGTATACGTTATCCGTAGTTCCCTTTCGTTGAAATCTACTTATGAAATTCATTATTTGAATTTTTAAGAAAATTTTGCATTTACAAAGCAACTTAAGAGTGATGAGATAGAAGTGAGCGTGACGAATAATTTGTACGGTTTCAGAACTTTGCAAGCAAAAACTACAAATCGGCTAATACAACAAAGGTTACCTGTAGGCTATTGTTTCTTGAACTTTCAAAGCGCTTTTACACTTAACTTGCTTATAGTTCTAATTAGCTCACATTTAATGCAGATGTACATCTTCCTTCTAGAAGTTTGGAAATTGGCACTGTAAAAGTTTTCTTAGATTTTCTATCAATCTACGTACGTATGAGCAAATGTGTCATTTTAAGGAAAATTGAAAAATATCCACTTTCAACTTCAGGAGATGTGTTACTTTTAGTGACTTGAACTTGCATATTTTTTTTTTTTGCTTTATTATTGATGAAATTTCTTTTTAAAATTATAATTCTGATCAATAACTGGAATGTTGCAAATCGAAAGGACTGCCGCTTAATGAGCCAAAATACTAAAAAAGTTTGCTCACACTGCTTGGAAGAAATGTGGTACGTTTCTGCAGACTTATGCATATATGTACTTAATTTTTCAAATCATTTAAGAAATGCATTTTAATGATAAAGAATATTTTTCTTTCGTTTACAAATGTATCGGTTTTTATTTTTTTTTTTCTCCTAATCAGTTGAATATTAACATCGACGAATGTATTTTTTTTTTATATTGATTTCATCGAGACCAATTATTTATCATACATTTTCCAGTGCTGAATTTTTGTAATTTGACGGTATCCTTCAGAAACATGGCTCTGGTATCTCACGAAATTTGGAATTATTAGAATATAGGATACAGTTATAGGGATTAAATCTTACAGTTATTGCTTATTTTATTTCTCAATTTTTTTTCACTTTCTCCTATTCAGTACTTCAATTGAACTTCAATTTCCTGGCTAAAATGATTAAACATTTTTGTTGAGTCATTTAAAATTTATAATGTTAGACAAATTAAAATTTAAGATGTTTCAGGAAATACTATCAAATCACGAGTCTGAAATAAGTACAAATGATGAGCCGGAAACGATTATTCTACCACCAACAATATCGACAACGGCTAATTTGACGTCGTCGGTATCTTTTTTTTTTCGGATTTTATAAGACATCTGAATGAGCTGGGCTACAATTCCAGGACTATATAATAATTTGCTGTATATTTATTTGTTCTTAAATGTCATATCCAGAAAATTTTTCCTGAATATGTCATATTCGGAAAGCAGATATTCAGTTCAGAAGTGCCATTTTCAGAACTTGCACACGGATACTCCTTCGGAATTTCTCACACATTCAACATCCTTTGAAATTTCGGCAACTTCACCTGCTGAAATATCACATACACCAGTGCAAATGGAAGACGTTGAAATCAAAGAAAAAGAACCTGGACAACAGTTTACCAAAAAATCTGCTCATGAGCAACAGGCTATTAAGGATTTTTCAACTTCTTCGAAAGAACTAGTGAAGCAAGTTTCAGAACTGCCACCTTCAGTAATCACATCAACTTCAGCAATACCGACAGATAAGAAAACTACAGAAAATGGACGAAAAGACGAAAGCGGTTTCGTTTTTTACAAGTGTCGTTTTTGTGGACTTACTTATAATTATCTGACAACATTGCGGGCTCATGAACGAGTGCACAATATTGATGAGGTTTGCTACTTTTTAAAGAAAGAATGTTCTTATAATTTATTTAGGAATTCTTGTAATTTCAAGTCCTTGGCACGCTTTAAATTACCATCTTCAGCCGTATAAATGCAATCGTTGTTCGGAATCGTTCCATTACATGTGTGAATTGGAGTACCACGCCAAACAGCATAGCGGTAACTATATTCATTAATATCGGAATACACTTCGTTTTTACACTGAATGAACTGTTAAATTTCGTGTTTAATTTGAAAGTGGAAGAGTGAAAAGAAAGTAGTAGGTATTAAGAGAATCTCATGACCCGTTTCTTCTAAAATTTTTTATTTCATTTGATTTCTAATATTTTATCGATTTCAACTTTATTTTCGCAGATTTGAAAGGTTACAAGTGCGAATGTGGCAGAACATTCCATTCTTATACTGATTTGCTGTATCATAAACATCCAGCTGATGAGAACACGGAATTGGTCATTACAAGAGCAGAATCTCCCCCACCTATTCCAGAATTCATTGAGAAAGGATTTGAGCCTAAGCACCCCTTGAAAGTCTATTCTGATGTTCGCATCAATCCATATATTTGTCAGTATTGTTCGAAAAGTTATCCAAACAGCCGGTAAATTTTAATTACACGATAAGTAGAAACTTTTTCGAGCATGCTATTAGTAAATACCTCCATCATTACTTTCATTCAGGAAGTATGCTCGTAAGAATGAAGCAATAACTGCATTTATTCACACTGTAGAAAAAGTTACAACGCTCGAAAAAGACTCCGACGATAAGAAAGTAGTAACTGAGTATCATTGCTTACTTGCTATTTCTGGAATTACTTGGTAGTTTTTTCATCTTTTGATGACTTGCAGCATGTTAGCATATCACATGTATGGACATCGAGGTGAAAAGATATTCAACCCTCGTGCTTCAAGATACTTGATGGCACGTAGCGAGAATTCCTATATTAGTCCAGGATTCTGAAGATCAAGAAAGGCTTCGAATATTTCTTATGAGAAAGATCGACTTCAATTTGTAAATGTAAATCGTAAAGAACATTGCTTCTATTCATTATGAATTAAAAAACTAAAGTTTTGCAACAGATGATAGCTGACTATTATTACATAGCGATGAAAGATTCCTAGTTCTCAATAGAGTATAATCGAGTACAGTTCACACAATTATATAAGTAGTATTTATGGTATATTGTAAGGCGATCTGCAGACTCAAGAGAATTTCTGGTAATTATTGTAAAATGAATATGCAACGAAAAAACATAAAATGGATGCATTGGAGAATTAACTGGGTCAGTAGTGTAAGCTTTGAAAATAACTTATACATCGAATTACTATAATTAATCCGTTTTTATGGTACTGAATATTTTCAACTTCAAATTTGAAAGAATCCGTCTATGTGGTAAAAACGCTGTTTATTTAAAAAATCATTTTCAGTTTATCATGTGCATTTCATGATATTGCAAGTTTCCTTAATGTTACGATATCCTGTCTCTCTATATGCTCGTATTTCAATTACATAATATTTAGTTCATTAAACGTTTCCTATATTCATAATGTATTTGATACTTGCATGAATTTATGTAACTATCAAATTCCTATTTGCATGAAAAATCCCTTCATATTCTACAAACAGATTGCAATATTAATCCTTTTGTGGTTTGCATTCATCCAACGTGATGCATGCATGTACCATGCTGAGAACACTGGGTTATAAACACCTTTAAATAAAATTGTCATTATTTTCAAAGATATTACCTTATTCAACCCCATAAAATGGTACATTGACGCTTGCGACACTTGCTATATCACCATTATTGTCAATGGTAATGAGAGGTTCACTGCTAGGTGATAAGCGATCAGCATCCAATTCCATCAGTTGTTCCAAATAAGCCCAGACATCATTAGTCCACTCATTATCCCTTACTATTTCCGATGCTTGAATGGCCGGTTCTTCCACCGGTAATTCACCATCATCAGCAGTGACATAATGTTTCTGAGATGAAGGTTTCTCGCAATCGCAAGATGTCTTACGCCTTGCTAATTCAATTATTTCCTCCAAAGTTATAGTTCGTTTAGGAGTCGATAATGATGACCTGAATATTGCTCCAGAATCATCATCATTAGTAGTCAATACAGGTTCTGATTTTATTCCAGTTTCTGAAATCTTAATTATTTGAAGAGGTAGTCAGATCAAATTATGATTATTTTCTTTAAAAAAAATTTCGATCTAGAGATTTTTCTGTTAATTCCACTTACCTTTTACAAAGGAATAATTATTTTGACGTAACAGATTTCGCTTTGCTTTCAAAAAGTCAATTGATACCGAAACTGATGGTGGTGAAGCTTTCTGGCTTCGGCGATGTACCTGATGACATGATCGATTACAATCAGTAGCGGTACAGAATGGTTGTAATTGCGTACGCATCGCCCTATACATCAAGACTTTAATGCTTAGAACAATATAAGAGCTGCTAGGCAACGCTGCTAGGCCTTTTAAGCAACACACATATTATTAGCGATTACTACAATTTTACATTTCACGACACTCTTCTTCAACAATTTAACAGCTCGATTTGTTCAATAAGCATAGTGAAGAGAGTGATGATATTAATGAATTAGTTGAAAGAATCATTTTATTATTGCATTGCTCACTGAACAACATCCTATCAATAATCTCGTGAAACCATCTAATTTCACAAAATATTGAAGCAAATAAATCTTTCCTATATTTATCATTTCAACTCTTCCACACTATCAATTGATGCCAATGTTGTTGTTTGATCTATCAATCTCAGATCTACCAAGACAAACGTGACTAAGAAAAAGTCATCAGAATCCATTGTGATTCAACACTTCTTTCATTTCTATTTTTTGAGGAGCAAGATAGCATCATTGACTACTTCAAAAAACTGTTTTTTTTTTTTCGTATAATTGTAAACTCACTGATCTTCGCAAAATGTAATAAAGGTTTTAGGAATAAGTCAATATTGCACGTTTGAACATTGAATGATATCAGTAAGTTATAAGCTGTAAGATATTATCTGCTAAATTTCACAACAAATAAAATCCACATAACAAATCCCCCCAATGCATATTCCTGATATTCACCATTTATGCCAGAACATTTTTGAAAACTGAAAATTTGTGAATGATACAGCGGGGCCGTGTTACAAAATGTTCTCTCTGTTGGGAAAGCAATGTTAAGAGTTAAAGGTTATTGGTGGAAGAGATAAAATGATGATTTGGAAGATATGGTAAAGGTGTTATGGAAAGTTTGGAGATAGATGGAACTTTTCCATGAATACTTCTCTTCTGCTATAAAAGTAGCAGAGCTTGGCATCAACGATGAGCAGTAATATTAGCACGGAACGGATGATGGATATTATGGAATTAGAATTGAATAACTTTGTGATTCGCTTGGAACCTCGAATACGTGGCCGATTCAATGATACACTGAGAAAGGTGTTGATGGAAAGTTTGTTAGATGGAACTGTATTTGCGATTGTCGAATCGCTCAGTGATTTGCAACGCATGAATGAAACGTAAACTTTGTTTTGTTGCTTAATTTAAAAATAAAAAAGTTCATTGGTACAGTATAGAATTTTACCTCATATATAAAACGAAAATCTCGCTAATAACAGCTATTGAAATAGCATATCGTTTTTTCCACTTAGAGCATATGCAAACTGCAATATGTTCATAAAAAAATGTTAAATTTACTTAAACGACAGGTTGTACCTCCGATTAGCTTTGAATTTGTTTTTTTTTATGCATTTCATAAATTACCTTTGTTTAGACAGCTTTATAACGATCGACAGCAACGACTAATGGAATTGCAGTGCGTTCCTGATTTAGATGAACAAATGAAACAAATTGATATTAACATTGTCACTAAGCTCGATAAGGTATGTTCTTATCGCAGCCATCATTTTTAAATTCATAAAGTTCATTTAGAGTTTTAAACATTACTATTATATGTGAAAAAATGGTTGATGGCAATTAGTTTTCTTCGTAGATAGTGGCGCAACAGCAAGATACGTTATGCCGTGCCGGTGTTCCAGCATTTTATGTTACTACTAATCCTCGAGAAATCGAGCTGCAAATGGCAATTATCAGTTTTATTTTAACACTTCGAACAAAACTTCCATGACAATTATCGATGACTTTATTCTTTCTTTTTATTGTCTGACGCAGTGCCATTACATTTGTAATATAGTAAATATTTCCTATTAATATAAAATATATTGCTATTTTGCTGAAGCTGTCCATTGTTGTTGATGAAGATAATTTTAATTTTGTTAGCCTCATCTTTTGTACAATATTATCTGAAAAGCATTTTTTGTTTTTTTCTTTTTCTTTTTTTTTGATAACAGTAGTTGTATTAGAATTTGATCGCTGGAAAAAAATTCCTATTTCAAATTCAATCATCGTTCAAATTTTACTCATCAATTTTGATTGAATATTCATAGCTTGTCTCTTTTAATGCAGTTTATTGCAAATCATATCAGAAGTTATTTCGCTGAGTTCATTAGCGAAAAATAATTAGCAAAAACTAGATTCACCAAGTAAATTCCAGAATAACTTTTCAGCAGTGCATCGTTCTGTTTGTTTATTTTAGAATACTTGTAAGAGGACAAACATCGTTCTTACCCTATCCTGTAAAATTTTACTAAGAAGTGCGAAATAAAGATTATCATCACTCTAGAAGAATTACAATATATATATATATAGATCAAGAATATGGATTCCATCTCACTTATACATCGTTCAAATGCCGTTTTGAGTTTGAAATTATGGTACCAAACTGTAGTACTGCTACAACTTAATGATTTTACAAAGTGTATGCAAATGAAAATAAAAAAATTGTATTTAAGGAATTTAACGAAATCATGAATTCCACATTATTGTTTATAAATTGTAGTTACAAATTATATTGTCAGTAAACTTCTTTGTTTGTTCTTTGTATGTTACATCATAATATTGGAAAATTAAACATATTTAACTTTCTTTTTCATGCTAAGGATACCTTTTATTTTTACTGATCTGCTTGGTAATTCATTGAGCAAAAAAAAAAAGACAATCCATTTTCTACTCTTTACGCAGGTTTTACCAAATAATCCTCCTAACTGATGTAATTGACCATTTAATAAGCAATCTTTCGATGGTCAAAAACATTACGGTAATTTCGGGCTCCACCGTAAGCTGAATTCTTTCTATTCCAATGATATAAATTTTGATCTGTTGATAGATTTCAATCAAGTCAGTAGTAGAACACTTTCAAACAAATTTTTTTACTATTATTTGGTATATATATATATATACTTACACCTAGTCATATCTCACCTAATGAATGGTTTAATGACGCCAATGCATCAACTGTCAAAAAACAGCGCAGAATTGGACACAATAGAGGTCTGGTTTTCAAGCAAGTATAAACCAAGATTTGCCGGGATCGGACACAATAGAGGTCTGGTTTTCAAGCAAGTATAAACCAAGATTTGCCGGGATC
>JARVGP010000605.1:0-35680 GCA_029876185.1 Mansonella ozzardi | reverse complement strand
GTGAAGGATTTGGACTAAGAAAGCGAGCTCTCGATTCATTAGAAGGTGAAGGATTTGGATTGAGAAAGCGAGCTCTCGATTCACTAGAAGGTGAAGGATTTGGACTGAAAAAGCGTGCCCTTGATGCCTTGGAGGGTGAAGGATTTGGACTGAGAAAGCGAGCTCTCGATGCATTAGAAGGTGAGGGATTTGGGATGAAGAAACGAGCATTGGATGCCTTAGAAGGTGAGGGATTTGGGATGAAAAAACGAGCACTCGATGCTTTGGAGGGTGACGGATTTGGATTAAAGAAACGTGTAATTGACTGGACAGAAGATTTGGGATTAGGGACGGAAATGCTGGAAGGTGAAAAATTTAGATCGAAAAAACGAGTTCTGGATGCAATAGAAGGAGAGGGATTCGGAACGAAGAAACGAATTCTCGATGCAATACATCACATGTATGGAATGAGAACGAAAGTGAACAATTTGGAAAGTAAAGGATTCAGCAAATTGCAAAATCGTCCTTTCCATTTATCTGGTGAATTTTATAGTATAATAAAATCAATTCCTTATTTAAAAAAATTATTATAAAACTAAAACTACAACGAAAAAATAACCGGTAAATTAATTGTAAATTTATTATACAAATTTAAATTAATAAAAATTTAAATTATGTTTAATTTCTTTTTCAGGTTTTAGGACTAAAGGATTACAAGATAATCGTCACCTTACAAATGGCAGGCATCATCTGAACAGGATGCCCATTTCCTCCAGTACTTTTTCTTTCTTTCCCTCGATCTTAATTAACTAAAAAGACACTTATCTTTTAGTTTATATAATACAACTATAATGAATATTTCCACTATATATTCTAATTAATCAAAATATTTGAAATAATTTCAAAATGTTGAAAAAGTTTCCAAAAAATTTCATCCACTAATTTATTCATTGGGAAATTGTTTGGAATACAGTTGTAATGCAACTATAATCAGCGTCAGTCGATCTTTTGTAGTACTTTTCCTTAAGGTAGTAAACTAAGCTTTTAACTTCTATAAGTTAAGCCTATTAAAAGTCAAGTTTTTTATGCAATTGCAAGCCAACTATAATGATTTGGCTAATAAATAGATTTCAAAAGCTTGCAAGTAAATTTGATTTAATTGCTTATTTGATTTGTGTAAATTGAGATGATTTGTTTTTTAAAGTTAAAATTAAATTGTTAAGAATATAAGCTAGAGTATTACTTAAAAGAGCAAACATTAGTTAAGATAAGATCGTTTTACATTCGCTATATCTCCGAAGTTAGTCTTTTGTTTGGCTTCATTAATTTAACTTAATTAGATGACATTCTTCTTTATTCCAAATATGAACACGATAAAGTTATTCGACTTAAAAAATATGCAGGAAATTATGCAAATATTTGGTAATTATTTAAATTTGCAATAATTAAGCAAAAATTTAAGGTAATTTTTTTTAATTTGAAAAACAAAAAATGGCATTGAATCAATTAATTGATTGCATATAACTTTTTTTTTAGCAAAATTTCTGCAATGAAGCATGTGATTTGAATAGAGATGTCATGGAGCCAAATATATTAACGACACTGAATTGCATGATCTCAAAAATATTCCCAGCCAAATCATTGTAAAATATTTCCTTTCCTTCTCTCTTCTATCGTTAAATAAAAAGTGATAAATATTTTTCATACCTAATCGTTACGTCAGACAGCAAAACAACAGAATATTATGTGTGCACGAAATCTGACGTGAAATTGAAAAGAGAAAGGAAAAATTTTATTTTGCAAAAAATAACTCAGTAGTATTTTATACACAGAAATATCAAAATTTTATTTGATAATTTTTTTGTTTTCTTCATAATTTTAATAAATTTAACGAAAATTATTAAAAGCTGCAGATATTCTGGATTTTTCTTGCATATGCGAAGAAAGAAATAACTGAAATTACTGAAGCAAGTTAATTTATTAAATGGAAATGAAAACGAGCAGAAAAAATTTGATTTCAAAATTATTTAGCTAGTAGATTATTTCATGCTGCATTCATAAGAAAATGTGTCAATGATTGTCAATGTCAACGAATTGCATCATGCATACAGTAGGTGTATCAACGAACAATGAGAAGTGGAAAAAATGGAAGATCATGAAATGCCTCAGATATTTGTAAATATAACAAGAATAATACGATGATTCAAACAACGATTTTTAATTTTTATGAAAGTATTGCAAAAAATGTAGACAGATAAATTCTTCCAAATAAATTTTACTTTCAAAATGAACCCCTGTCAAGGGACAAGTAAATAGAACTAAAAATTTCCTCATTTTTAGTTAGGATATTTTTTTTTTAGAATTATGATCAGAAAATTAGAGTAAACAAGTGAAATCTGAATGTTCTCGGACAAGAATACTTGTAAAAGCTGATATCATGATTATGATACAGGTGAAACAATGACAGCATTAGATGCTTAATTAATTAGACAAATATGCGACAGACAAGATATTCAAAAGAATATTACGACACTGCAATCCAAAATGTATTTTCTCAATTTTTTTCAAATTTAAAAGCATTTTTATTTACTGTTTCTCGATTGTTGTGAGAAAAATCATCGATTACTTTTTGGCATCTCAATAATCGAAGTGATGCACTGTGTTCAATTGCTCATTTCTGATTAATTTTGAAATCAATAAAACCACTTTTTATTCACAATTATCACTTAATTCTTTTTTCCTTAAAATTATCAATCGAAGAAATCATCAGTTACTTTTCGGCACCATATTTGAAGCATGTTTTTGATTAGATAACATAAAACTTACTCTGTTTGTTTATTTCTAAAAATTTAACAAGTTATTGTTTTTTGTAAAATAAATCTACACATTTGCGCTCTTGTATAATCATGCATTAAAGAAATAATTGCATAAATCGGAGGTTAGTACCGAAGATGGCTAATGTTCAGGAGTACTTTTTGCATTCCTGAAATCAGAAGAAAATATTTATTTATGAAATATTCGGCCAGAGTTTTATAATAGTTATGTTCAATATAAGTTCACCTCATTCGCATATTTTTATCACAATAACATGTCATTAAGTAAGTGATAAAATTAATTAAATAAAATGCCAATTACTTCATTAAATTGACATGATATTGTAATAATTATGCCATGGAACAGGTCGAAGGTAACTTTCAGAAAGCAAATTCGATTTCATCTATCATATTGTTTTCTATAGTTCATGCTGGACAAATTCTGACACGTCGTTCAATGTCAAAACCGCAAGAAGTTTAACATGCTGACTATTCAGTCTTTCGCAGATCATTTGCTAAAATGACCCAAAATAAATTTCCTATCCGTTATCTTCAATGCTGAAAAATGTTTGCATTTGTTGTTTTATCAAGCAAATAAGCTTATAAAATATTTTCTGCTGAGCAAATAAGTTTGTTCCAGTGTATTTAATCAACAATTAGGCTTTAAATTACTACCTCTTTTACATGCCATGATAATTAGTCTTAAATACCTGTACATAAACCGTAGCAAGATTGGCTTTGCCGTTGCGATATATTGCACACCTTTTTCGGCTGATAAATGCTCTCTCGTTTGAACGAAAATCTTTCTGACCACAAATTGAAGCAATACAGCTACTCCATTTTGACCATTTCGTCAATAATTGAAAAACTTCGTTTATTTTACAAAAAAAATTTTTTTTAAGAAATTATCAAAATTTGATGTAATTCGATTTATTATTTGTCATTAATTGCTGGAAAATTTTTTGTCACTCCTATTGAAATACTCGTGCAATAATAATTAATAATTTATTCAGATTCACTTGGACATAAATTACTGCTCATTATTAATTCATATAACAGAACCTAAACCTCAGAAATTGATTTAATTAGCCATTTGTTTACAAGAAATTTGTCCCTTATTTCAATTAATTGCTATAAATCTCATTTTTTCTCCCTTCTATTAATAGCTGTTTATTGTTTGGCCTTAATTAACAATACAAAGAATCAAACAATTAAACAAATTTTGATTTTTCTAAATTCTAGAATTTCTGTGATGAAATTGGCATTATGAAAAATATTTTAACTTACTTTGCCTAATTATTTGATTTGTAGCACCGTTAATTATAATTTCAACATTTTTCTATTTTAACTGTATGGAATCATCTTGTATTATTTCATTTCGTTTTGGACGTTGTCGAAAATCCGACGGTTGCGCCTCGATTAAAATTCAGTTTCTGTTAAGTTTCAAAAAAAATTTTAACATTAATTCAATTTTAGAAAATCTCTAATCTGTCTGCTCATTTTGACATTACGTAACGCAACTATCGTCTACATGTTTTCTGCTTTCCTTCCAATCACTTCAACCACTATCACATCGAATGATAACTTCCGGTGTTACCGTTATACAACTACTTCGGAATAATTTTGAAATTGCTTTTTAGTTTAGCTTATCCCATATCACATAAGTATCATGAAGTTTATCACACATAAGTGTTATATAATATTCTAATAAAAATGCCTCTTGATAACAAATGTTTTTGTTGTAGAAAGTAAAATTTAAACTTAAAAAAAATCAAATTTAAACAGCTGATACGATTACCATTTGATGTCCACAATAGGAGTATTCCAGTGCTGGATGAACACTACGTATGAATCTTCAGAGTTACTACTACACCAAATCATTTGACAAACATCTTGTCAATTTGATTGGAAAAAGTTTATAGTAAATTGCATTTAATTTAATTATTGATGATTCTAAATGTTAACATACATTTTCATGAACTCATGGTTGTATGCCGAAAATAAATTGTTGAAATGGATTTTGAAAATGATTTATGAATTCCTAAAATATTTCTTATCCTTTTCTTCAAATGAATTCCTAAAATAATTCATTTTTTTTTTTTTTAAATGCATTACTAAAATAATTTGTTCTTTTTCTGAAATGGATTCTTCAAATAAAAATCATTCTGCTTGGTTTAAATTTTGCAAAAAAAAAAGTAAAACTGCTGAAGTAGAAAAATTTCATTTCATTGATATTTCATTACACCATGCTTAATTTTATGTTTCTAAAATATTCCATGAAATAGCATGCATTGTTCATCTGACATGTCCGAGCGGAATTTTCGATATTCTCTTATGTCTGATTTTGGTCATCCTAAACAATATTTGGTTTTTGTCTAATTGCTGCAAGATTAGTAGTAGAGCATAGTCTTGAAAATTACTGAGGTTCTTTTTTGAGAAGAAATTCGAAAAAATTAAATTTGACTAAAACAAAAACTTTAATAATTTTTTTTTGTTAAACAAAATACGGATAAAGAAACAAATTGAAATTTGAAATGAATGAATATGCAGTAATAGAAATGAAATATGGAATAAATCGATTGTAGCAATGTTTTCGTCAGAATTCAAAATTATCGATCATTTTCAAATAAAATATCTATGCATGAATTCAAATTCAGATTTTAATTTAAATTTGTATATTATAATCAAGTACGCTTTTTTATGAATTCTTCCAGCATTGAAATAATTCTTACAGCAAAAAACTTACGGCAAGTTATGAACTCCAGAGCACTGCACGATTACTATGATGTTCTTCAGTGAGAATAGAGTAGACATGGTACAGCACGATTCATTGCAACCATTTTCACCATCATGTTTCATGCTCAAACCAGAGAAAAACTTTTTAAAAAGAAATTTAAAAATAAAACTCAGATCCATCTGTTTTTTAATTCCAAATTAATGTCAGTTGTGGATTTTCAAATTATAATATTGCTATTATCATTTCATATTCAGAACATATCATAGTGATAATTATTCTTTTTTCTTTTTTTTTTTTTTGCATTTATAATTACGAGAACAAATTTAATTTAACCGGAATAACGAGAACACGGTTAATTTACACGAGTTGAAACAACGAAAATACGGTCGGTTTCAGCGGGAGGTTTTTTTTTTTTTCAACAAGGAAAAGGCAGCATACAGAGCAAAATTGAAACAACGAGGATAAAATTAATTTAACTGGAAAATCAAGAACACTTATCCGGAAAGTTAACAATTAAGTAGAGGGCATTTCCAAATCAATAAAATTATTTCGGTGCTATAATTTTATTGTTTTGACAAATAAAATGAGAATTGATTTCTTCCATTAAGGATGCTTTAGGTAATTAATTCTCTGTTGAATAAAAAATTAAATTATCAATTCGTGCTATGATAAGATGTAAGTTTAGCAAAATGTTCATGCAATGATTTAAATAAATTAAATTTATTGTCATTTTTTAGAAATTGGGATAAGATGTTTTTTTGAGGATGGCAATGATGATTGATGATGATGATAATGGCGATCATAATATTCGTAATAATAATTAACAATAATAGTAACAACATTAATAATAAATAATGACAATAATTAAAGCAATTTAAATAATAGTCCTGGAATGTATCAAGTAAATATGAGTAAAATAACTTGAAAAAATTTTTTGAAAAATTTTGACACATGTACTTATGGCCTCCTTCATGTGCAGTTATAAAAACATCATTAAAATCAAGATCTTCACTTATCGTGCAGCTTTTTTCCTCACTACACATCACATCTACAGCTGCATATCAGTCAAAGTATGAATTTTGCCTTGATACAAATCATGTCTGCAAATTGACAAAGTGATGGATATTAAAAATTGAAAAGCATGGTATAATATAAATAAATTACTACATTTTTAGCAAATTACATACACTTATGTATATATTAATGTATACTAATAATTGAGTGTAATTTATTATCGCGATCTTAAGTACAGCTTTTTTTCTAGATATTCATTTATGTGCTTAATATCAAATAATGTGAGATTAATTTACACAGATATTTAAATTAATATATTCAGTAAGTAGCGATACAAGATCTCAATGTTTATCATTTTTGTTGCCATGATTAATTTTAACTTGATAATCGAAAAATAAATCCAGCAAAATTGCAACTCTACGATTTGCATTGAACGATATTTCAAGCTTTTAAGAATTTTTTAAATTTTTAATGTTTATTTTTGAGCTGTTTTTAAAATCCTAATTTTTTCTTAAATTCCAATCTGAATCCTTTTAAATCTTAATTATGATTTTAATTAAGAGATTTTTTCGTAAAGATTCATGAGGAACACATGTATATCCACATTGAATTGTTTTAATGTATTGGTTAGTTAAATGAATTAACGGTTAATTAATCAGCTTCGTTGTTTGTTTGCCGATAATTTTCGTTTGTAAATTAGTTACCATTTTATTTTTATATTTATAATTCAACAGTCATTAACTTAATTGCTTCACTTTCAAAAATAATTACTATCATTATTGAAAATGCCAGTTATATTCATTCGCCAACAAAAAAAATTTTGGCAACCTCACAAAAAAAATCTCATTAGCAAATTATATTTCTATAAGAAATGGAATTTTTTTCGCCATTCTTTAATATCAGTAGTGAATTAATTTTATTAATTTTAAAAAAATTGATAAGTTTTTTTATTATTAATTATGCATCGTTTAAAATCGCATAATTTTGAAAAGCCATATCACTTTATTATCGTATAATTCTGAAAATCCATCCAAGGAGCATCATCGATAAATCAGCCAAGTTAAAGGAATTTTTGAGATTTTCAATAATAACTAAGAAAACTAAATAAGTGAACTTTATTTTCAATTTATTTCACTTATAAATTTTGGTTCCTGCTTATTCTATCGTTAATAACAACATATCTGATCATGCATATCATATCATTGCCGAATGTTCGCTTTTGGATACCTAATTAAAAAGTTTCAAAAAATAAAAAAAGCAAAAGGAAATGAGATTAAAAATTCGAAACTTAGATTATGTGTTAGAATTGCAACGACAAGGAATCTTCCAGGGTAGAAATAAAAAGAACAAGCATAAATCAAACAATGTGAAATAGCTAAATTAAATAAAAATAATTCAAAAAAAAAACGACAGTTTGAGTTATTTTATCGAAAAAAAAAAGGGAATTGTCATTTAAATTTATTTCAAAGAACAAATTAATCAAATAAGGATCCGGCTTTTTAGAAAAATTGCACTTCCCAACTATTCATAGTAATTAAAAATTACATAATGAACTCATTGGCGGTAAATGAAATGTTTTAAATCATCGCAAACAACTTGTTTTGCAAACATATGCGTTTGTTTCATTCATCTTCCTTCTCTTGCTTCATTTTCAATAGCATTTACCGATTTTAATTTCCGAAAAATTGAAAAAAGAATATGGAAAGAAGAAATAAAGCAAAATAAAACTTTCGCGCAATTATTTTTTTTTTTTTCACCAATATAGAAAAAGCGTATTATCGTCGCAAAGAACTTCAAATTAACCTAACTGATAAGATTTCAATTCAAGTGCTTTGCTTGTGACCAAATTGAATTAACTTTCGCTTAAAAAGTTTCAATTTCAGCTTTCATTTTGTGCTATACAATTGAAATAGTCAAATATTCACTCCTGTAAGAAACAACATGAAAAAATTCAAATAAAAATCTTTCTAGCATCAACAAAAACCTCTATCACTGGAGCATTAATTGAAATTGCGTAATTAGAAGTTTGTATCAATGTACTCTGTCATAATAATTTTAGTAATATATAAAGTTTATTCGTTTCTCTGAAAATTTCACCATTTTTCGCCCATTCCTGATACCCCAGATTATATTATATACCCTTAATTAGTGATTTAATTTAATTTAAAACTTAATTTAATTAGAATTTAAATTAGTAATTTAATTTAATTCAGTTTAGTCTAAAGTAATTTAAAACCAAGCAAAAATAAATCATATAAAAAATATTACAATGAAAATTTTACTTCAAAAAAAATCTCTTTTTTATTACCGACTTATAGTATAATAGCTTACTTTTATAGGTAGAGAATCACAAATTACGATAAGCAGAAACTGATTTATATGACCCAAAAAACAAATGTTATCATATTGATTTTATTTGAATTCTATTTGATAATTTATATGCGAACATAAACTTAATACAGTAATGAAAACCTGTAAAAAAATATCATATGTAAAAAATGTCAAAAAGAAATTCTCAGGTTCACTTTTCTCTCTTATATAACTAAGAATTAAAGGTTGATTGTCAGCAAGAGGTACAATAAAACAGAAGGAGAAAGGGAATAAGAGAAAGTGCAGAAAAATTTTTCTAATATCTTCGAAACGGAAAATACTCTAACAAATTAAGTCAGGCAATTAATTTCAAAAAAAAAAAAAAAAAAATTAAGAATGGCTGATTAACAAAGTGATGGGGAAGAATAATATTAAATTCGGCAATTTTTTCCTTTAGTTTAACTTTTAGAGCCAATTTAGCAAATTAACAATTGAGAATTGTTAGTAAGAGAAGAAACTATCGAATCGAATTTAATATTATTAGTGATTGATTGAAATGCAACATTGAAAATTGCTGATCTATGAAAGATGCTCGCGCATTTCTCGTTCAATTTTCTTTACCAAAATATAAGCACTGTCTGGTTCAATTCTTTTATAGTATTTTTCTGCTATTCCAACAATTTCAAAACCGAAACGTTTGTAAAAATCCAGTGCTGATTCATTATTGACCTGAAAAATTGAAGAAATGAAGCAAAAAATTGAGTAATTTTATCAGAATTGTATTTAATCCACTTAAGCATTCCTTGAATACTGGATGAACCAAGAAAAAATAACTGAATCCGTAAATCTATGGAAAGATAATAGAAACTTGTCATTATTTCTAACGCAATAAGTCATCCAGTAGCATCAGCAGCATACTTCTAACTAGTTTCTGCACTAACTTTATGGAAGTTAGAGAGATTCTAATGTTTTCTAATGAAATAATGTAAGGAGGCAATAATGTTTACATCGCAAAATAAAAATTAAGTTTGACGAGAAACCTGCACATGAAGATAGATATTTTCAATTGTCGAATCTTTGTCACAAAGTGTGAAAACATGTTCTAACAATATCGTGCCAATCCCAAGCCTGCAAATAAAACAAACTTTTTTTCCTGTAGCAAAATTGCTCAAAATTTATTGTTCGCATATAAATTTATCAAAATTGTAAGATATATCAACAAAGTGAGCCAATAAAGTAAAAAACTTTGAATATAATAAAGAAACATGAATTTTTATCAATTTAATTCCTCCGACTATCGTTTGAAGCCACTTTCAAAAGCAGTAGGCTATAAAAATTATGAATACATCAAACTAAAATTTATTCATCCACGATGTAATAATTATATAAAAATAAGTGTCCTGTTTTGACTATTGCAATTTAATAAATTTGTATATTTTATTATTAGCATTATTGGCTTACCGTCTATAAGGTGCCAATGTTCCAAGTGTCATAATGTATAGCCGACGCATTCCATTTTGTGTATCAATTCGGCAACAAACACCACCCACAACTATGTCATTAAAATACGCTAATTTCGCTAATTCACCTACTGTAACGATTTCCTTATAAAATTTATCATTGTACGCTACCGGAAAAACCGCTTGATTAAGTCGCCGTAACTGCTGGAAAAAACGGTTAAAATAAAAAATTTGCAAAATTTGTGCACCTCTTCTCATCGTTATACTGTGAAAAAAAGAATAAAATTGAAAAATTAAATTTAATTATTTCGAACACATTTTAGCAATTTGCTTCATACTTCAAATTTATGTAAAATATGCATTTCCAGCTCAGCAAAAATTTTCGAGCAACAAATAATTGTACTTCTAACAAAATTCATACTTTTCCAAAGGGATAAACGAAGTTTTTAAAGGAAGTTTTTTTCTTTTTTTTTTTTTTTTTTTAAATCACTTCAACATTTCCAATTATAGGTTATAAGAAATCTAATTTCGAATTAAGCAAAATTAAAATAAAAAAAAAAGTGAATTTTTTACTAATGATTACCTCGACATTGTGATGAGTGATATCACCTAATTCCATATTACAACGCCCAACACATCTCGCTTGTCTTGGCTTATCATTCATCACAAACGACTGCCCATTAGTCTCACATGTTGCGCATTGATTTTCACTGTTATCATTTGCAGTATTTTCCACATTCTCCGACGGTGCCATCGGAAATACTGAAATATCCTCTGCAACCAGTTATTTCAATAAAATTTCCCCCCCACAGTAATTCTATTTACTTCAGAGATAGCATAACTAGCTAGCTTCTCATAAGAATTTAAAATTCTAACAAACATTTTCAAAGCTTAAAAATTAATAATAATAAATTGAACAGCAACAAACTGTTCCAATACTACCACTTAGACTACATCACTCATCCAGAATATCGCTCTAACACATTTATAATTTACAATTTGCTCACAAAACATCAGCCCAATCAGCATTTGCACGACTATTTATCAATCTATCTATTTCTTTTATTGTCAATTTTAAAATTAACATGTGAAAAATAAAAATTACTATGACTTATTTTATTCTCCCTAATTAATAAAAGACATTCATTCTCAGTAAAATAGCCTGACTAAGGTAAGTAACTTTAGTTAGCGAAGTAAAAAAAAAGAAATCACTAGTAATCAAACTATCATTTATTTTGAACTTTAGATACTTTTTCACAACAAAAAGAATGATCACTTATATTCCCGCAGAAAAAATTAATTGCATAAGAAATTAGTTCAGGTAAGAAAATCAAATTTCCAAATGCAACTTTTGGAATAAATTGCACTCATCCGATATCAAAGAAGCAGTAAAATAATGAGGCTAAAAAACAAAATGATGAAATTCTTGAAATATGTCGATTATGATAGATGATGGTGTGATAAGAACAATCAGTAGTGATATGATAAGAAAAATTAGTACATTAATATGAATTATATATAAACATTAATGAAGCATACGATCAACCCATGAGCAAAGAAAGGGAAAAAAAAAAAGAGAATAAAAAGATTATAAACACAATAGCTTTCTTCAAAATGCTAGTAAAGCATATCATATCCTCAATAATGGTACAATCTTCGTAAGTTTTGAAAAAAATACTTTCGATGCAGAAGTAACATGATTTGATAACATCAGAATATAACGTGACGCATTCGCCGAGAATTAGAAATAAACTGCGATGCTATCGCAGTTTATAAACTGTTCAACTCAAATCAGTCAATTAATATGAATTGGATGAAACAAATAGAATAACATGTCTCATTGTAATTTCATTGACTTACCAATGGAACTATAATTGAGAACCAAAAATCAAATAAAATTAAAAGGCTACAGTAAAAAATTTTCGAGAGAAAACATAACTTTCATATATAAAATACAAACAATAATAACAAGCCTTAAGTATTAATAACAGCTGATAACGATTCATCCAGCTGTTCATGCCATAATTCAGCAGCCAGTTCAGTTCTAATTTCATTTTCGTAGTTTTCTAGTGCGTCTTCCCAATAATCATTTTCTGCATAAAGTTCCTCTAGAACGATATTTTCAATATCGGAATTTCTACCTCGTGACAATAGTTCCCAACGCTTTTTTCCTTTTGTATTCCATTCATTGCCTAAATAAAATTCGATAACTGATTAGGAAAAAGTTAGCAAATTGAAAGGAACCAGTTGATCGATTTAATAAGACCTCATACAATGTTTTGAACGATAACTCACATTATGTTAACTAAAAAAGTCACGGTTTTAAAAATTTCCGTCAATCAATCCTACTCTATCCATGCAAATGTAAAGTGACTTCGATTCCAAATATCAAATGCGACAGCTTTCGAAATTTGTTATTCCGCAGAAATTTTATTTTAAATTGCTATGAATTTTAAAAAGTGACTAACTTTTGTAATACTTGGAAAGTTTTTGCTGAAAAATGCTTTTAAGATGCAATAGATTTCGAGGTCTGGAACAACTGATATTTGTTAATCCCATATATCGACTGCGGCCAACATTTTTGAAACAACGTTTTGCAATTTCACAACAACGATCCGCGATCAATTGCCTAGATTAATTTTTGCCTTCTTTATTATGCTTTTATTCATCACAAGGATACTATTATTTTCAAAATGAAATGAAATAATCCTAACAACCAGTAAATAAGCAAATTTAACAAATAGAAAAAAGATAAGAAACAAAAAGTAAAAGAAATAGCAGGAAAACGGAGATATTCTGATAAAATGGAGATAGTATATGGAATAAAGGTGAAATTTCTTCCTTTTCCTGGACTTGACATAAAAGAAATTGCTTGAAAATCTTTAACCTCATTTGTATTTCTTGCGATGCAATTGTATTTGGGTCGTCATTGACCAGTATTTCCAACGATTCTTTTGAGGTAGCTAAATTCCATATCTTCTCACTAACTGAACTGATTTCTGCGATAATCCACTTCTCATCACTCAGATAAAATCTGGAATAAATAACGTATAGCTATCTGATTATAAGTCTCAAGCGAAACAAAAATTTCAATATAAATACTGTATGTTCTTGACTGGTAATATTTTAGTAAATAGATCCAATTAAATAGTCCAGAAAAATATAGAAAGGACTCCTACAACTTAGCAGAAATATGAGAACCTTTCAGCAATAAGAATAATGTAATACCTGAACTCTGATAATGGTACAGGTTCCGGTGACTTGATCTGTAGATCACTTCGTATTTCTTCACAGTTTTTGGATTCGTTCAATATGAAAGGGACATCATTATCTTTAGCAACCGCATCTGATTTTGTGCTATATATACCACTCAAGTCAAGGCCAGGTATTAGGTCGTCAGGCTGAAACAGCTTAATGTAAACATGATGACAAGCATTTGAGGATTCTCATGAATCAGTAAGCAACTGAATATCTTGACCTAACTCTTAAGAATCTCTCAGTATTGATTTTTCTGCAAAATTATGTGTAACAAAAAAACAAAAAAGGAAAAAACTTTAAAAAAAGAATTAATCCTCCACTCAACTAAATTTAATCACAGTATTCATTAAATTTAAAAAATGTGATTAAATCTGAAAAAAATTTTTCAAAACCAAAGAAAATTACTCACCACAGGAATTTTATCTAAATCGTAACTTTGATTACTTTGCCATGAATTATTCGTAGATGGTGCAGCCGAATCAGCAGTTAAATTATTATGTTCATCATGAAGCACAACCGTTTCATTCCCTAACGCTTGACTGTGTTCCACTGTTAGCATAGTTGTCAAAGAATCTTCTAACAAGGATTCGAGCAGAGCAGCAGATACAGGTGATATACAATGATTCGATGATTTCTTCTGAAAACAGAAAGTTTCGATAAAGTTGAAGAAAGAATAAAATAGTGCTTCTCATACTTTATAAATCGTACTGAACTTTAATTAAGAATCTCTCAACGTTCCACTCATTTCCCATGAATATTTATCACTCGCTCTATGAATAAAATTCTGCACAGAATCTTAATTTTTCCACATAATCAACTTCATAAAGGTGTTTTGGTAAAGAAAATCTACAGTAATATGACAGAGAGTGAAATCTTACAGATGCGCGAGGACTGTTTGCGGCACTTGTAGAGCTATCTTCACGTGGCATTGATGCTGCATATCTGGTTGACCTTGGACTTCTTGATGAGGAAAGCAGAGTAAGTTTAAACTCCTTCGACTTTGGAGATGAAGTATGCTGAAAACCAGCAATAAAAATTCCTTAACAGAGTAAGCAGAAAAGAAAATTCAAACTGAAATAATAAAAGATGATATCAAAGAGGGCTGCAAGGATAAAAATGTGTAAATACATTATGTACATTCTATACCATAAACAATTCCATTTAACTATCTCATTTGAATGATCGATAATTTGGAATAACATTCAATAATACTTATTATAACATTACTAGAGACAAGGATGCCACTTCTATGGATGAGGAAATTAATTAGTTATTTGTATTACTTTTATTTGACAGTATCATCGACAAAACACATTTCAATACCAAATTTACTACTACCTTATTGTCCATTTGTACATCTGGAGTAGGTGATGAAGCGGTTGTGTGGAAACTTGATGATGACTCTGCAGATATATAATTTTTAAAATCACAACTTATCCTTCCTTCAATTACCATTAAATTTTCTAAAAAATAAAACTAGAATAAAATTTACGATATTCCCTAATCATTCTAAAATATTTAATGAAAATAATCGTGAAAGTCTTTATAAATATCAAGCACTATGAAAATTTAATTGTTCTAATCTTCTTAATGTTCAGACGAGCAAACCAAACACAATTTGCAGCATATTTTCGGAAGAATAATAAAACCTGCAGTTGATGAAAAGTATACAGTATAGTTATATACATCAGATTCATGTATATCACGGCATAAGGACTAACAGTGATCCGAGAACTCAGTAATAATTAAAAGCCTATTCAAATTAAAAATATAAGAACATACGGTTTGATTTATTTGCAATTGAGCAAACCGATGTACTGAGAAGGTATTTGCATTTATATGATTTAAAGAAACTACACTAACTGATTTTAATTGAAAAAAAAAAAAAAAAAAAACAATTGAAAAAACAAGGCATTACCCTGTAAAGTAATTCCCTCTTCTTCTATTTCATTGTTACCCCTTTCTTCATTATCGGTTTCGATATCTGATGGTAGTGGTGTAAAAAATTGCTCATCAACTATACTGGAAGGCAAGTCGCATCGATCCATGGCAGTTTCATTTTCATCAATTATATTATTCGATTGAACGACTGATTGCTCCTGCCCTTTCACTTGGGAATAATTTGTATGCGATCGACCAGAAACACATATCAATAATGCCTCTTTCGAAGTATCCTGTTGAAAACTTGTAGTTTCGCCACATAATAATTCGCTAGAATGACTACTTCCCGGTGAACGAGAAATTACGTGGGCATTGTCTTTTGGAACTGCTGGAATATTCTGCGAGCAAAGTAACTCATTATTTACGAATAACGGTGTTTCATTCAAAACATTACAACTTTCGTCAACATAGTTTGATTCAGGAGACCGTTCATTGAGCCGTTCTGAAAGTGTCATGGTACTGACTGAAGATGATTCGACGAAATGATCACGGTTTTTTCTGGGTGAGTGAAGATTTCCATACTTTTCAGAAACATTATCAGTTCCTGATCCTTCCTGTGAAAGTTTTGAAAATTGGGGGCTTTCTACATTTCCCTTTTTAAGATCCCAATCTGAACTGCAGGAATTGCTTTTAGAATGAACATCAGCATTGAAATACGATCTTTCATCAGCTTCTGAAAATCTTCCATCCGATCCTGCGGCGACTCTTAATGATGTAAATCTCGAAGATGATGCTAAGTGGCTGTCATAACTTGATATTGGGACAACAGTCGACTTTTCATTGTTATCATCTAAAAATGGATGAATAATTATGAAAAACAAAGAATATTCGGGATAAAATAAACTGGAAGATAATGAAAACTAATTACCATTCTCTTTTTGCAATTCATTTAGTTGTGCAATGTCTTTTTCCGTCTCCCTAATGTAACGTACATGCGCGTCGATTTGCGCCCTCAATGAATTTTCTTCACTGAAAACTGATAATGCAATAAAAACAGTCGAATTGCAATTCTACTTAATGCTGCAACCAAGTAGAGGAAAAGAAAGTACCATAGGTAGCCTAATCATCATTATCTTTTTCTCCTTCTGCAAATCATGAAAATTATCTTTTCTCTCATAATGCATAAAGTACACACCTCTGATCATTGCGCATCACTCGCTGATCGAATGCTCTCTTCAGGAAATCCGCTTCTCTTCTTTTCACTTTTAATTCTTCACGCAACTGTTGCAAATTCTTATTGTAATTTGTCGGATTTTGCACTAAAACCTAACATTTCAAATGAATAGGACTATTTAATCGCGTCCCGCATCCGCTAAAGATTATTAACGTGACCTACCTTTCATTTCTCGGATATTTCGAACAACTCGAAGAGGATTTGGATATAACGGCCGTTTATTGTCAATGTTCACAGCATGATCTTCGTTAATTTTGAAGCCTTAAAAAAATACAACTGGATAATTTAATTATACAAATAAAAAATAAAGAAAATAAGCAGCGAAATAACTTCAAATCATTTTTTGAATGCATTACTCAATTTAAATTCGCAAGAAGATTAAATTATTTCTACGTTTAACAGCAATAGTAACTCATTCAAGTCCCCACATCGGTATATCCTAATGATTGGAAAAAGACTCATAGTAATGATATGAATTTCTTATTTTTTTGGTCATAGCTTATTTGCTACAGAACATAACACTAATGAAAATATTCAAAAATATAACATTCTCAAATCCGAGAATACTTGGACGGTGCAATTTAACAGTGCAATAAGTCTGGAAAAACTTCAACGATGACTGACATGCTAAATGTTCTTCAATAAGCAAACCACTCCAGAATTTTAACGAAATCTTAATACAAAAGAATTAACCACGTGAACGTGTTCTTAATTTCAGTTCCCATCTCTCCAATTCTTTAGCCAAATTATTTTTTTCGAAATCCTTCGTAAAAAGAAGCACTTTCTCCGAACCTTGACGAAATTTTTCGAAACTCGAATCCTTCTTCTTACCTCTAAAATGTAGTCATTTCTAGTAAACTTTAAGTTGCTGATATAGTACATTACTACGGCTACTCGTCTACTAAACATCGTATCTGCAAGGATAAGCAAAACCAACACTACATCTCTGTTGATACTTTATTCTGTTTCATTTTGTTAATCGGTAAAAAAAGTGTAGCGAATGTAGCGAACGAATGAACTTCTTAAAAATATTACCTTAAAAGTGTCAAATGTTTCTGCAAATCGAGATTAAGTAGTTGTATTCGAGCCGTCTCATGCAAATGATAATCCATCAAATTCTTCTGCAAAGTGGAAATAAAATAATTCTGCAACAGAAAAAATTCATGATATTCTTATTCTTACCAACGGCATTGCACTGCGAACCGAATCAATGTACTTTCGTTTTAGCAACAGACATGCCGCTTTTATTCGCCCTTCTTTATTTTCCACTTTCCACAAATCTTCAATTCCTTGTTGACAACACAGTCTACAATTGCTTAATCATACATGAAATATAAATATAATCAATAAAACAATAAAACCTTTTTTGACAAGGTAACTTGGTTGTGCTCAATCTAAGCATACTTTCTAATAGAATGATTCACATCCTTCGCATACTCCCATATTTCCAAATGTAAGGCATAAAAATTTCTCTATCAATCTTTAGACGAATAATTATAAAAACATCAATAATATAATAGGAATGTCAAATAAAGTGAAAAGAAACTGATACTTACTTACGAAGCTCAACAAAATACAGCATACTATCGCTATAAAATTGTCGAAGAGCTTTCACACTGTTATTTGCATAATGCTCACGCTTCAACAATTCTTGCGATGAGTATGACGGTGAACCACTGACTTTATCGCTGCAACTGACGTCTAAAAATATTTGAACAGAAGATGAAATTATCAAAATAAAAGTTGCCCAAATGAAAAGAACGTAAAAAAACCTATATATAAGGCATAAAAATTTCTTCATTATTTTTCAGATAAATTTGGCATATTCTAGAAAAACATAATCTCGTCAATAAGAAGGAAAAAAAAAACGTAGGAAGAGTGAAGAGAGGAAACTGGCAAAAATATATTCCTGTACTGATTGAGGCATTAATAAAAAAATCAACAAATTTGTCATGATCATACAAAATCTTATTACAAAAATAGATTTTAAAATTTCGAACTTTTGTTAAATAAGCTTTAATTTTAGAATACACGCATTTCTTCTTGCAAACCATCATGTGACAAGTTAGATTTTTAATTTTTTAAAACAAAACATAATTTTACCATTCAGGACAGTGTGTGTCGACAATGACTCATTGATCAGTTCCATATCAGATTCTTTTGTTTCCTGCCCAATCTAAAATGAATATCTATTCAATATCTATGTATCTATATCCATATCTAAATATCTATTCATCGGTGAAATATTATCATAATTTTATTAACAAAATATAAATGATAGACCATTTGCGATGCCACTTCACATTCAGCACTTCGTACTTTATTCTTTGTATCATTATCATTACCATCATCATCAAGAAAATCATTGTCCTGGATTGAAATTGATTTTGAGAATGATGACATGGGTAAATCGATTGGGTCATAATTTCTTTCTTTCAGCGGATACTGACACGACTTATTCATCTGCAAACAAACAGAAGAAATAACAAAAGGGAAAAGATGACACACGGCACAATAACGCCACATCAAAACCGAGCAAAATCTCCGAACATGACCAATACAACCAGGAAATAACCTAGAAATCTAAATCCAGTGAAAAAACAAAGAAGCATGCACAGTTAACAATTCAGATGGAATTATTTCCCATAAACATAAATGATTTGAGAAGGTGCAGTGTATGAGTAGTGTGGTTAATGGCAGCACAATAAAGTAACTCAAAGTTGTTTCTTAATCATTCAATTAAATTTATTAATACGCCGAGTTCAGATAATCTTTTAAGGATAAATTATATTTAACACTAAATGCAAATTAAGCTACAAAAACTACAGTGCACGAAACAAGTGCAGAAAATAACATTGCATGGTGCATATACAATCTACTAATCCACACTCGGTAAGTATTCGCCTAATTATAAATAAAAAGTAAACAATAGAACTATAATATAAATCCAGCTTAAAAAAAAAAAAAAAAAGATACATTATTCGAAAGTGAATTATGCTGAACCGCTTTATTCATACGCTGTTGTACGGTTGCATAAAAGCTGCTTTGCCGATTAAAGCATTTTTCGCATGGTGTTAAGTTCTGAAAAAGGTACACCCAACCAATTTTCTCGAAAATTATAAATCTTTGACTAGTATGGAATGTACAACAGAATCGACGATTTCTTCCTGCAAAATTTCATAACAAGCTTATTGATTATCTCTTCAAGCAAAAAAATGATCAAAGCAGATATAATAATTAAATGACCAAATAAATAACATTTACATATATACTATCAATAAACAAATACTTAAGTGAACATATTTTTTTCTGTTTGCATCAATGTAGCTCATTTTTTTTGCAGCAAAAAATTTCATTCATAATGCTAATAAATGGTTTTGTTGAATCTAAATTTTGATTACCTGTGTTTATCTTGATACAGTCCGATCAATTATTTCTATCTGTATGTTGTGCTAGATATTAATTTTCGAAAAATTTATAAATGCCGAAACATTCATTGGAAACGAAATATTTATGTTAACAAAACAAACAAGAAAAAAAAAACGCAAAAAGAAAAAAAAAAGCAAAATGCTTTAGCAAATACCGGAAGTCAGTGACGACAATAAACGCATGATTATGTTACATTATGTGATATAATCGCGCCTGGTATTGCAACAACTAAATTTAGTCGGAAGCTTGGCGAGATAAAGCGTGTGAATTTACTACCTTACAAGGGAAAATTAAAGAATAATTCCGTCGCCCTTGCAAAGAAGATAAAAATTTCATGTTGCAAAAAAAAGAAGCAAAACATAAATTAACTTATCGCAGGCTAAACTAAAAGAAATAAAAGAATAAGTGGTTCATTTAAAGTTTATGCGAAAAATATTACGTACCCTTCCATCACCATCACCGGTGGTTCCAACATCGATTTCCCGTTCATCTAACAAAAGTTGGTTATTGAAAGTATCGCGAACATGCTGGCTCATTTCAGCAGCGTTTCTTCCATAAGCAATTTGAGCTTTAAGCCGACAGCCCAATATTTTACCGCGTGCTATGCCTTTGGCATTCTGCTGCAAATTGCTACTAAATGTAAGCGTGCTTTTCAAAAAGTTTAAGAAAAAAACACACTGAAAATGAGAATACATAATGAAGGTTGAATTACCGAACCTTAAGAAAGAGATGATCGCTGTAAGGACTCTTTTCCAAAATATATTCTTTGGACGAGGAGTCGTCATTCATTTTACTGCATTCGAAATGTGAAGAAATCGACAGCCGATTTGAAAATGATGTTTGCAAAAAGCGTGCTGCTCTGTAACAAATTATTAAAAAAAAAATGAGAATCTAAGAATTAAATAAAATACCTACTAATTTTTATCCTCACTGGTTTTCATTAACTGAAATAATGCAAAGTAGAGGAAAATACAGCAAAGTAATAAGTAGATTATGAACTGCTGACTTAAGGAATCAAACTCTGCACTTTTCCTCATCAGTAATAGTTGAAAGTACTAATGCAGATAGATAAAAAACTGATGATGAGATTTTACGCGACAAAAAAATAGAAGACATTGCGAAAATATTACTCATCTATATCATTTTCCAAATTATTTAGACTATTAAACGACTGCTTGATTTTAACATTGATTTCGTCATTAGAACTGCCCTGACCGCATCCATCGATGTTCAAATTTACAAGTTGTGATACCTTAAATATTGTGAAAGCTCAGGTTTCAAGTAAGCATATGAGCATGATTCTGAGCCTATTACACAGTATAGAAAAATGGTCATATTTAGTAAGGCTGTCAAATGATAAACTTGCCGTCTTATTTTTTGTTGACCAATCGAAGATATCACTGACTGAAAGATAAGATTCATATCATAGTCGTATTTGAGAAATCCTCATTTATTGTCCTACCACAATGCAAAACTTTCCACAAACGAACATTCAACAAAATGCACTTCTTTTTATTTCAATAATAATACTCGCCTTTTGCTTCCGGAATTTGGGACTGTACAACTCTGTTTTCCCTAATTCCATCCACTTTATTCTTGGTATGCACACTTTTAGGCTGTAGTAAATACAAATTCTTTGAACTGCTCCGCAAAAACCTATTTGCTCCAATTACAGTTTTTGTTATTTGAGGTCTAAAAAACAAGATATGAACAAACATAACAGACATCTAAAACAAACCGGATGTGGAAGTAAAAACTAGGAATAAAGTAACCCGCACTAGTAATTTATTCAATCAATGTTTTTAAATCTTCACAGAAACATGTACCAGTCATGTATGTTTGACCACGTGATTTCACACGTGATCTCATATATGTGGTGTTGAAACATGAAAATTTAGTT
This sequence comes from Mansonella ozzardi, assembly GCA_029876185.1. Classification (NCBI taxonomy): domain Eukaryota; kingdom Metazoa; phylum Nematoda; class Chromadorea; order Rhabditida; family Onchocercidae; genus Mansonella; species Mansonella ozzardi. The sequence continues at coordinate 13,665 of JARVGP010000605.1, read as the reverse complement.
TGTATGCTTCATTCACAAAATGAATAAGTATCTCTCGAGAAAGAGATTCAAACATTTAAAATAAGGAAATAACTACCCTTCATCTGCAGATATTATTGGTGATTTGTGCGCCCAACTGTTCTAAAAAAATGCATTAATAGAGCAAATTTCTCAAGGATAGCAAATATAAATAAAAATAAGAAAATTCCAACGGTTTTAAAATTTTCGTTTTTCATCTCGGTAAAAAAAATCTGAATCAAAAAACATGCTCTTTCAAGTCTCTCTATGACAATTGCTTTCAAAAATTAAAAAAGGAGTTAAAAAAGTGAAAATTTTCAATATTATTTGCCTTAAAAACGGCACATATTCAACAATTTGCGTTATCCAATCAGAAATTAACCTTTTCTCGTAAATCGTTTTTCGAAGTGTGTAATGATGGCATGGAATCGTAAAGATCATTTTTATCATCGCTAAAACCTTTCAGTCTTCTACAGCATTGCTTAACTGTAATTTGAAAAAAGATTAAAACGAAAATGATCAATTCTTCTGCACCAAACAATTTTAAAACTCTTTTTGCCCATACTAAACTGCTCTGCAACTCTTCCATACCAACTGTTAAGAATACCGCAAGGCCATCAAAATTTCTGATGCTATTCCAATGAGGAAGAAAGGGAATGAATTCAACTCATTTTTAAAATTGTTGCATTGCTGATTATTAGGAACCATTCCAATATTTCACATGTAGAGAAAAAAATCGAAATTTGTAATTACCGTGGTTAAATAATTGAATGAAGTATAAAAAATACAAAAAAAGTTTGCTTACATGCAACCGAAGTGCGGATTCTCTGTGCCTTTCGTAACACGTTCTCTTCAAATGTATTCTTCGTATATTGCACTTTGTTGCACGTTATGTGAAATTTCCGAGTTTTGTTTGCAGCTTTTTCAACTCCAAGGCTCCTCTGATTGTTTGCCTTATTTTCAGCTAAATATTCTTAAAAATTATTTCCGCAATCATAACAGTGCATTAACACAGTAGATGTATACTTATTTGGAAGCTATAGGAACCGAAAATAATTCGAAAAAGTATTCGCCACTAGTAATTTAGATGCAATATAATCAAATATGAAAAACGGTTATCTATATTCCAGTTTCACAATTCCCAAACTGCTTTTAACTATATTTTACTTCCATACAAAATTCCGCCTTTCATTATTATAAATAAATTTCCACAAATTAAGCATTTATCTAAAAATTGCAATTAAAACATTCTTAAAATAATCAACACAACAAGCCCATATGAAACATTTACCGTTTAAAATCCGTCGTTGAATATGTTCCAATAAATCATGGCGATTCATTCCTTCAAACAAATCTTCTCTGTAATAATCAAAGTTTCGTTTCAAAAATTCAAGAAACTATCAATCCACTAATTCTAATGCATCTAATAATAACAGTCTTTGATAATTTTATGGATAAAATGCATCGAAACCTTAAATGAACATTCTTATTTTTAAGTAGATTTTAGCTAAAACTAATATGTTGAAATGTTCAAAGATTTCATAAATTAATCAGATTTCATAAAATAAAAATAAAAATCTATTTGAATGCTTGCGAACAATTGCAAATTATATAAAGCATGGAATTTGAAAAAAACAAAAAAATAAACAAATATTCGTTCCTAGCTGCTTCAATGGCGCAGTAAAATAAGCAAAACTAATCATGCCAAAGTGAAAAAAACTGAAAAATTGGAAAAAAAAATTGGTCAATTCAAGAATTTTTTTCACTGATATGATAAAATGATAAAAACATACCATTTATGAGTGTCTCTAATTACTGTTACTGCAATCAAAACACAATTACAAATAACAATTTCCAGTGTCACATTTGTGATTGCTTAACCATAATTTCGATTTTTGCTTCAATTTCTAAAATAATATTGATTCAGGAAAATTACAATATAGATTATTAAGAACAATAATTCTTGATTAAATTAATTTTGGTCCTTTTTCTCAGGCTTTCTGTCAGCTCTCCCTATCCTTCCTCTCTCTCTCCGTCTTAAAATTTTTCAAAAATTAATTTAAGCATTCCATTTTATAGCAGATGAGCCTTTTCCCGCTCATTTTTAATTACAGTTTTACGAAAATTTTATTTCTATTTCTCTCTTCCATTTTTTAACTCTCAAGCAGAGCATTTATAGCGGTCTCTCAAAATTTCTCTCGAAAATTTGCATAGAATACGAAACGTTAGTGAGAAATACCATAAGACAGTAATTATGTCTACTTTACCGGCAATCATAAACTCGTAGGTTATTTTGTATTTTTTCCCTCAATTTTTTTATTTTCGTGTTAATAATTTTTTATCTATGTTACCCTTAACCTTTAACCTTTAACCTACCATATGAACCCAACATAGAACTACTAATTTATTCATACCATATCCACTAATCTAAATTTAAATCTTGAATCTTAACAAAGTATACTACCTTCTGCTCCCTAATTCGAACGGCCATTTGCAAGTCAAACCGCCAAATTTAATCCAACCTAGAATTTTCAATTTAGCTAAATGAATCCGAACCCTTCCCGAGCGTTTTTTTCTATTTCAAATTGAAAATAGATACGTAAGTTATGCATTATATTGCGATACTTTTCAAATTTCCTCCCGTTGTGTCTCGGGGATTTTTTATCATGCTCTGCATTGTACATCCGGGATTTTCATCATCCTTTCCTTTTACTACGTGTTCGAAATTTTTGTCATTCTGTGCGCTACGTGGTCGGAATTTTTATCTTCCCTCACTCTCAAGAGACCATTCTCTGTTCAGTCATTTATTTCACTCCCATTATTTATCCCACCAATTTCCATTGCTCTCAAGTTTTACTCTTAACCACTTCCTTTATTTTCACTCTTTACTTACGACCTTTACCCCTAATCACTTTCTTTTACTCTCAACTTTTACTCTCAATTATTACTCTCAACCTTTACTTTTAATCGCTTACTTTACTCTCATAGTTTACTCTCAGTCATTCCCATAATTCTCATCATTTCTCTCAATCACTTTCTTTTTACTTTTAGGCTCGATTATTTCTTTACAATATTATTTAATATATTGCATACTTTTTTTTATAATTGTATACTCCCAGCAAATTTGCATATACTTTTTTACTTTCTTGTTTTCATTCAATTTTAATTTCAATAATTCAATATTGATTTTAATTACTTTGTAGAGCTATTGGTTTGAATTACAAACGTTCCATTTGGATTAATTGTAATATTTAATTTGATTTATATAAATTTTGAAATTTCTACAATTATTGATTGCTACTATAATTTTTCCTGATGCTGTGGAGTATTGACCAATAATACTTATTTTTTTCTTCAGTTCATTTTTTAATTTCAAAATTTTAAGAAAATTAGTGTTACAAATGTTTAGGTTACCATTTGATCTTGTGAATATTATCGATCAATTACATCCAGTTTACCAAAATAAATTTTCATAAACTTAAATTTTTATTTTCAAGTTATTCGTATCATTTGCATATATCGACTTATACGCTTTTATTCTAGTATTGTGAATGAGAAAGTTTTTTTATTCAGGAAAAAAAAACTGTGTTTTTGATTGGATAGATGAAATTATTGTATAATTTTTGATTGTAGATGATAAGATTTGGAAGTTCCTTTAATATGTGATAATTTTAATGGTCTATGGTAATTCTGATAATATGTAATGAAATTGCATTAATAGAAAGTTTTTTACTAATAGAGTGTTACTAATTAGAAAACGGATAATTTGGATAAGAAATTTTGTGAGAGAAAAATTAATGCAGTTAATAGGTGGAATATTTAATTAGAAAATTTTTTTGTCTTTCTCCAATTAAACTTTGCGAATTTTCATACTGTTATAGATTACTAATTGGATCACTATCAGTTAGATCAGCAATTATGGCAGCAGTTGCTAAATTGGTAAACTCTGATGTTTACACTAAGCATTTCTTTTACAAGTATCGACTGAAATCATTTGCGCGTGCTTGGCCTCATTACCGATCCGTTAATCTATCTCCGCAAAAGGTTAAATTTTGAATTCTCTTATGAAAACACATTACAAATAAATGTTTCAGAACATTGCTATTTGCATTTCAGCTTAGTAATTTTGTATTTCGTCGTCAGGATGATAAAAAACATTTGCTTTTTTCAATTAATTTGAATTATAAATAATTTCAGATGGCTCGGGCGGGCTTCTTTTTTGATCCAGATGACATTGATGTTGATGCTGTCAGTTGTCCATTTTGTCTGAAGAATTTAACTGGATGGGAATGTAGTGATGATCCTTTGTAAGCTATTTTTCAGAAATTCACTTTTTTTATAGTTATTTTCCCGAAGTTCACTTTTCTTTGATTGAATTAGTCGTTAAAAGATTTGAAGCTCCACTTTAACTGATTTTAATTGATTTTTGTGATCCAAATTATTTGTATCTTGAAGTTAAATATTTAGTTTTTTTTTTTTTTTTTTATTATCCTTTTTAGGAAGAACAACGATAAAAAGTTGGAGCAAATAAGAAAAGAAGTCTTTAACTAAAACTAGTTAGTGCAGTGTCAGAGCAAAGAAATGATAGGCAAAATTAAATGAGGTTTTTCAATTTTCAAGATTATAGAATGGAGCATGCAAAACGTAAGGATGTTTGCTATTTTGCTCGCTTAGGCAAAGATGAAAAAGAATGGACAGTTGAGGACTTCTTACGACTTTTGGCTCAACGACACATATCTATGATGGTTTGATTTGTTTTCTTGAGCAAAATTGAGTACCATCCTTGGTTACGCTTCAACAAATAAATTTTTCAAAGAACTCAATAATTACAGGTGCTAAATTGTTTTGTTTCAATTTTTCAAGGAGAAGTTCTCTTAATAGGAACTTAAGCCTAGTGATGTTCAGATGCTTTAGATTGAAATTGAAATTGGCTTAGAAAATGCTAGTAATTGATTCTGACTTGCTATTGCAGTCATCAGTTACAAGGAAAGCGGTCGATGGTGCAAGGGATGCAATGGGAAGCGTGAAAAGGAGAATTGGTGTTCTGACTGAAAAGAAAAGGAAAAAAAAAACTTTAAAGAAAAAGAGGAAAAAGTAAAGTGTTCTGACTACTAATGCAATCTTAATTTTTCCCTTTTTATATCCAGTTTTATTGACAAGTTACTGGACTGTTAGCTTGATCTGTGCTTGTGTTCGTGTTTACATTTAGTTTATTTGTGCTGAATTTGGTTTAATCGCATTTCATTTTTTGTGACAGGAATGTAAAAATTAACTTTAATTTTGTCAAAACAAAATAAGAAAAAAAAAGTTTGGATAGATGGCACTTAGGAAGTATTTCTGTGTGTGGCATTTTGTTAACTTCTTTCCAATATCTCGTAGTTCTTATTAACTTATTTATAGAACAGATTTAATTTGAATTATTACTCACTGTAACTTATTGTATTATCTTGCATTTTATAGAACAGACTTATTTAATTTGAATTATTAGTGATTGTAACTTATTGTATTATTATTCATTTCACTAACTTTCTAAGTGAAAATGTTTTTAACGTTTTCATTGAACTTGCATTCCAGTAATGCAAAAAAGAAATTTCATGATACTTAAATTGCTAGAAAAAAAAAGAAAAACTCATGAATTGAATTATTGATGAACTCAAACATTTCCATGCTGGAAATAGTTTTCTTTTATTGATTTAATCGAATATCATTTTATTCAGTTGTATTTCACTTGCTATGTATTGTTGGTGTTGCAAATGAGACAGAAATTATTTTCACTGTCCGGAAAACAACAACATTCTAAAATGGGAAATATTGATAATAATTCAGTACATTATAATCGATTAGTCCCAAAGAACATAAATTTAGAATTGTCATCGAAATTTTCCATTCCATTTCCTGTAACAAAAAGTTTTAACAATGAAATGCCTAGGAAAACGGTTGGTGCTTTTGTATGTTTGAATTTTTCGAATAGTTACCAAATTGTAATTTGCTGGAATGTTTTGTGATTTTGATTTGAATGATTGGGAAATTTAAGTATTTATTTGTGTTTCTGAGTTAAGTTTTTGGTATAAGTGTCTGATAATTGAATGCGTATAAGCTTAGTTAATGTTTAATAATTACTGGATTCTAGGTTTAAAAAAAGATGCTTAATAATCTACCGCTTAAGCGATTTAACAGTTGCTTAATGATTATCGCTTAAGATAAGTAACAATGCTTTACAAATATATAGGAAGTTGAGAAGCAATTAAAATGATGACCTTCCGGAATACAATGTACTGATTCGCTTGTATCTATCTTCCTATAAAGTTTGATATTAAATGACTGGCTTTTTAGATATAATCCTGATACCTCAAATAGCTACCATATTCATTTCGGCGATAGCTCGTGTAAAACGTTACTACACCTATACGGCATATAGGATGACAAATAGTTTGTGATACCATATAAATAACAGCATGAATATAATTTACAGAACTGAAATCAATGTAGTGAAACGTGATGTTATGTAAGAAAATAATCGGCGTGAATAACGTCACGTGTAATTTATCGAATTCAGATCAGATGTTGCGGGTAACCAGAGAAAGAGAGAGATGCAATGTAGAGGTAGTGACATGCGACATGCGATGCAAGTGAAGTGTAATAGGATGCAGCGCAGTGCAGTGTAGTGTCGGAAAGGTGCAGTAAGTAGAAAAAGAAAACGCGCACATACCACTGCAAAGGCTACAAACGAATCGATCCCATAGGCTATGCACGTGTGCACGCACGTGCATTGTATAGAGTGATGTGAATGAGCATGTTTGGATATCTTTTAGTTAACATCTTCCAACGTGTATGTCCACGTGCATACTTATGTTTAAATAATTCATTCACGTACATATCTATATATGTTCATATCTACGTGTTTATCTAATACGTTGATAATTTATCCATAACAGTTCTGGTTATGCATTTACTTGTATGTCTACGTATATGACAGTGTAGATGAATGTGTTTCTGTATGTCAGTGCATCCACGTGTATGTCAATATATGATTATGTAACTGGGATGGAGAAGCAATCTTTTTGCATGTCTAAGACGTATATACATTTACGTATCTTCATATATATGTATATTTGTTCACGTACGTATACTTTCCCGATATGCGCGCATTAATGTAGTTGTGTATGTTCTCTTCATTAATGTTTTGCTATTATATAAGTTAAGATTTGCATATACCTGTATATCGTCCCATACGTATCTTTTCGTGTACTCCCCCGTAACGAGGAAATTTGGAATTTTTTTTCTCTTTTAATTACTTAGCATTTCATTGACAAATTTAACTTTTGATATCAATTGTTAAATGTACTTCTAACAGTTCTTCAGTAATAATAAAAAAGAAAGTGTAGGAGGAGTAATTAGTGCAAAACAAAAACAACAACATTATTGTAGTAAGAATAATTGTGAGAGTGAAAAAGTTTGAAAGATTTCAGACATTTCAATTTGTCCATTACTTTCCTTCAAATTTTAATCTTTCTTATCTATTTTTTACTTCAATCTTAAAACTTGCTATGCTTTCATACTAACGATAAATGTAAACATTTTTCGTTTCCTTTTTTTTTTTTTTTAATTGAAATGGAATAAAAGTTCAGGATCATTATTATTATTACTATTACTGTTATTATCATTTGCTGATACCATTTATCATTCATTATTTCTTTTTTTTTTTACCATCATTTATCACGTTTAACGGCTCATTTAAAATGATATGATATGTGCAAGTTTAATTTATCTTCTTTTTTTCAATGGAAATCATACTGATACTTGGGTTAAGAATTGACATAATTCAAGATGAAAATATGATAATAATAATAGAAAGCTTATCATTGAAGTTGATTCGATGATTTCAATAAAATATCGAATGAAATTTATTAGCTTTTATTTCATACCTCAATTGCTTTTTTTTTTCCCCAATGAAGAAAGTATTAACATCCTTATTTATAGACGTCATATACGTTATTTTGCACTTTTGAATGGTTTTTTTTTGTTTGTTTTCGGTACAAACTGGCAGCTTCATCAACAATTGCGCAACAAACAACAACAACAGCTTGTGTTGATAGCAGCAGCAAAGCTGATTTATTAATATCACATCATCTCCATGCTGATACGGCTGCTACTATGGAACAGGTGAAATATTTTTCAATTTTTTTTTTTTTATAGATACATAAAGTATTATAAATGTAAAACATGCAAAGAAAGTAACTTTTACAATATCATTCATACAATAATTGTGATAGAAAAGTACTGTTTAGTTATTTATCAATTTAGATTTTATTTTTACTTGTTTATTGCATAACATAATTTAAGTATAATTTTACTAATTTCAGATATCATATTTGGGTTGTGCAAAAGTTGAAAATCCAAGTAGTGAGAGTGAAATTTTAAAAATAATGCAATTGTTAAATAAGGAGCGTTCGCAGAAGCCTATTGATGTAATATTATTTATTCCCGAAACTTCCTCAGGCATAGTTCGGTTCGTATTTATTTTCCATAATACTTTTTGCAACGTACACAAAGCATTTTGACCAAAGTAATGCGAATTGCCATTTCTTATACTAAAGTTTTCTTTCACTTGAGAACATTAACAGTGGTGATTTTTTTTATTTGAAATTTTGTTTAATAGTTGTAAGTTGAAATTTGAAGTTTTATTTTTAATTATCCTTATTTGTTTTTTCTGTTTCTTCTATGTTCCGTTTTTCACATATTCATTTCATCCTTTTTTTTTTCAAGTTGTGACTAAATAAACATATTAGTTGAAATTGTTTTTATTGTGCTAATTGAAAATTTTACTATCACTTCAGAATTCCATCTAAAACACAAAACCATTGCAGTACAGTACAGTGCTAGTTACCCATTCCCAAATGGGATGATATAATTTACCCATAGATCCTTAACCCACGGCCCGCATTAACAATGAGACACACATGGGAATGGAATGATCTACAAACAAGCATGTCATACAAACAAAGCACCAAATACAGTAAACTGTTGTCAGTTGGGATAAGTAGTTGATTCAAGGATGTAGTGGAAATTTCATTTTGCACGAAATGCATGTTATTACTGTTTGTGTAAATTTCAACATTAATGTTTCTCATCTACTAACAGTTTGCATGCATGTTCCAAACTAATTTCTGTTTGTAGAATGTGTGATGGTACAACCAAATCCGAAATGGTCAGTTTTCCAGTTCATCGAATCAAATTTTGTGCTCGTGGTCAGTTGGATTCTGCGGAACGTGAATGTTTCGCGCTTTCTTTTACGCAAAAAAATGTGACACCTAATGGTGGTGCTTTACATCAATGCCATGTTTTCCGTTGTCAAGTTCCAGAAGCAGTAAGTTACTGCGCTACATTGTATTTTTTTTTCACTCCTTCCTCGTTGTATACTCTTAGTGATATTTTTTGAAAGATTGTTTACTCAGCAGTTGTTTTTTATATTTATCTTTTGTGGTAATTACATTTGTACTGAAAAAAAAAAAAAAGTACAGAAGTATTCAATTAATTAGTTTTATAAAGTTTCCAATGATGATTCAGTTGTATTGAATCAGATTGTATATGATTTTTATGAACGAGATTAGCTACGCGTTTTTCATTTGTACTCTCTTAATGTGATTTTAGCAATAGAAATATGATTGGTAGTATAAAATATTTCGTTATTTTAGGCCGGGAAAGCACTTCTTAATTTTGCTAACGCTTTTCGGAATAATGGTTTAACAAAGAAAGTGCCTTCAACAAAGCTTTGTCGTATATCTCAACCGAGCAGTGCTGATGAGGAGACATTAAACATGGAGATACCCTTCAGTCCTGGTGGTGAAGAAGATTTCCAGTTTGATGCATTTCTTGAAATGAGAGTGAGATATAAACTTTCAGTGGCGTTTTTATTCATTAGTAAACATTACGTGAGAGTAAGATTCGTGTTCTCGATCTGACGAAATGCTGTTCTATTTTCACGACTCTTGAAATCTTGAATTCTTTGCTTTTAGCATATATTTTTTAAATTTGGTAATGCTATAGTTTTTTAGCTGTTGCTTTATTTATTTTCTAAGTTGCTTTACTTTACTAATCTCAATGTATTTTATGCTGCTACTTTTTCAAATATTTAACAGTGTTAGATATTAATTCTGTAATTTTATTCAACCTTAGATTACAGGAAGAAGATGCGAAGAAAGGCTTCACAGTATGCCCACAGGAAAAAAATTGTTTCAAGTTGAGAAGAGACCGCGAGAAACGAGTAGTTGTTGTTTTGCAGCAAACTCATGGACAAAGGGTTTTAGCTATTAGAAAGTTAGTTTACTTTAATCTTAATTCTGCTTTTGCTGAATTAAATTTCATGAAAATTTATTCTTTACCCGTTACAATTTCTATGTTGCTGTTATGGGTCATATTTTCAGTATTTGACATTTGTATTGATCAACTAATTTTAAATCCGAATTGAAATTTCAAAAAATTAAAAAATTTGGTTGGGAGTTATTGCTATAATTAGAGTAATCTATATGTGGTAAATGAAACAGTATGTGTAATCAACTTAAGTCAGTGGATGGCAAGCTGAGTGAAACATGAATTATTCACTATTGCTGCAAGACATATTGGTAACCATTCTATGAAGATGTTGTAGCACTTCTATATATTTACCTTTCAGGTGTTTTGGTCTGTTACTTGGTGCTGGTCGAAACTTGCATTACAACGATATGCATCTTCTTGACATGGTGAGTAAATTGTGAGAAGTGATGAATTAATGCAACAGCATCAAATAATTTTTAGCAATCTATGGGACGAGGAAATAATGCAAAAACATACATCATTGAAGCTATTTGGGATCCACACTTACAAAATTTGGAAGTTCTGAACACAGAAACCCCGAGAGGTATTGTATTAACCATGTATTTTTACTTTTTAGTGAAATCTCGGTTTATAAATATTATTTATTTACGTATTTGAGATATGAGGAGTAATACTTTCTATCTTATGAGGTTCCGGAATGCTGTTAACTGGTGCCATTTCGTTGCAGAGATAATAGCAACTACTTTCGAGTTTTTGTCGTTTTTTTCTTTTCTTTTTTTTTCAGAAACAAGAGTTTTTATGACAATAGCAGCTGATGTAATATTTACGGATATCGATGAACCCGTACGTTTCAATGTGGAATGTAAAGCAAGAATTTTTCACGAACATGAACGATTTTGGTATGTGTCCAGAAGACCGGTAGTGGAGAAGTATTTCCTTACTACAAGGGTTTGTTTTCATATGGTATAAATAAAAAGCCAAAAAAAGAATGTTTTTAGATTCTTAACAATATCAGTGGTTGATGTAATGAATTTCTTGTCATTGGGTAACTTTTATTTGAAATAAGAAACCATTTTATATTTTGATCATGACATGGTATATTCCTGATAGTATGAAGAAAGAAGTAGCTTAGATTTGGGGGATTATGTCATTAATAAGTCAAAAGCAAAAGCAGAATAGAGGAGTGATATTTCTACTATGTAATCCATGTAAATAGATAATATAGGGGACTATCTTTTTTTCCAGTAATTATCAATCTCATTCAATATATGGAGTTTTAATTAGCATTATAAAATATCTCATACATTTTGGTGGCAGAAGAGATATTTTTAAAATGGTAAATCACGGAATTATCGATAGCTATTTGTAGATTTGTTTGGAAGTGAAATAATGTGGTTGTTAAGTGGTTGTGTTAGTTGGTCAAACAGATCTAATTTAAGCACTGCTCAATTATCAGGAATAGTTAGAACGATGAAGAATCGAATTTTGTTTGTATATTCAATAATAGGCAAAAATTTGTATAAATGATTGTATGTTAATGATTAGAGATTAATAAACTCATTGATTGCTTACTTACATATTATAATGAGATAAATAGCGTTGGTGTTGTTGAAATTTGGATTCATAGTATGTTAAGAAAAGTGATTATTCTATAATAACTGACATATATTGATTATAGATTAATAAATTTATTGATTATCACTTGCTGTTGTGAAATATAATGCGAAGAAAAATTGTATCATCAGGAATAGTATAAAAGATTCACTTATTTTTACAAAAAAAGTCGTTAATGATTAGGGTTTATTAAATTTATTGATTGCTTATTGACTTATTGTAATGAGATACAACATATTGAAATTGTTGAAATTTTTTAATTCATTTAGGTTAATAAATGATATGAGTATTCATGCTGTTCTTTTAAGTTACTGCTACAAAAATATAACTATCGTAATGTAACAGATGATATTGAAATTAAAACAAAAATTTTTTTTTTATGAAAAGAACTTTTTTTTTTTTTTTTGGAGGGAAGTTAAATTTTATTTTTACAAAACGACATATGAAATAAACAGATAAAACAGCTGTTCCATTCTTCACTATCTTTATTCATAGGCAATTTTTCGCCTATTTTTTTTCTTTCTCTCTAATTCTCTCTTTAACCTTTTTTCACTTTCAAGAGATAACCATCAAGTTAATAGCATTATGTGATGAAAATCGAGGAAAATAAAAAAAAAAGAATAGCAACATATATTTGTAAATGTTTATAAAGCTTATGTGCTTGTGGCTGTCAATCGATTAGTTTACTCTTCTATCTCTTCAATTGTTTATTTATGTGCTAGTCTCTTATTAAGAATGTCTTGCAACTTCATTTTATGGAATTTTAGGCATTCCTGTTGTTTATAATTATTCTTATTTCATAACATCTTTTAGATCTATTAAAGTATAAGTTAATAATTTTTGCATGACTTTGACAAAATAATATTAGAAAATTAGCTAACGTTTAATTTAAAAAAAAAAAAAAAAGTTCTAATAATTTGCATGAAGGAAATTGATATATCATTTGCTTTTTTCATATCGCTAACTTGTTAGACTATTTTTGAAAAATTAGGATTAAATCATCGATGAGTCATACCATCATTCATTATTTTCAGTAATCATGAATATCAACGTATTGCTTCATTTCATATCTTTTCATTTTATTTATATTCCCTAACATCTACATGAAACCTTAGAACCTTAGATATCAGATGAATGGATAGATGTGAATAATATTGTAATTTATATATGAATTATTAACAGACAGGCTGATTTCTTTGATTGATTTGTTAAATTTAAAATTTATTTAGTGGAATTGATCATTTTCATACTTTCATATCGAAGAGATTTTTTTAAGTAATTTAAGAATGTCTTTCTATTTTCATTTTATTCGAATCATTTTGAAAAAGTAATAATTATGCAAAGTAGTGATAAATAATTGCCTGTCTCAATTTCATTTGACCAGCTATCGTAATTGTTGAATAAAATTTGAATAGGATTCGCTTAAATTCTAAATGCTACATGTAGAGATAAACTGAACAATCTTGATTACTAATAAAATTAAAAAAAGATTGGGTAGTAATTCATTTAGTAGATAATAACTTTTAATAAAAGATTATAGCTCCCATCATATTTATTATGGACATTTTGTAAATAGCCCAAATTTTTTTTTTTTTCAGTTGGGAGAAGAATTGGATTCGGTGAATGAGACTAATCTCAAGGTTTGTTTCATTTAATTTTTATTATCTTTTATTTAATTGATCAGTTTGCTGTCTTCGTTTTTTTTTTTTTTTTTTTTTTTTTAAATGGGTTTTTTTAAAA
>JARVGP010000604.1:0-36789 GCA_029876185.1 Mansonella ozzardi | reverse complement strand
ATAATAATAATAATAATAATAATAATAATAATAATAATAATGATAATAATAACAAACAATAATAATGATAATTAGTGATTACAATAATAATAATAATAATTAAAACATTAATAGTATTAATAATAATAAACAATAATTTTACTAATGAATTTCTGTTATTGATAATGAAATGAAGATACTGATGGGGAATGAAGAAGCTGTGAAACTGCCAAAATCATCTAAATAGTTTTTAATTTTTCTTAACTTAAAGTTTGTTTTCTGATCTCCTATTGAACAAAAATACTAAAATTAAAAAATTTGTTAGCTGAAAATATGAAATGGTAGGAAAGAATGAAAACACAACAGGTGAAAATTTTCAATAAAATGATTACACAACCATTTTACTGTCGCAATCAATTAAATATTTTCTTCAATTTAAATTGATTTTCAGTTGTTAACTTTTCTTTCACATTTTTTAAACAGAAGTTGGATAGAAAAAAAGTTCGATAAGATTGATCGAACATATCGTATTTGAATATTTCGTCGATCATCTGAATGCGCAAGGATGTCAACTGCTTTTAATTAATTAGTACTTGAAAATTTTATTAATTCAATTTCAAAAAAAAAAGAAAGAACAAAACTTTCCAATGCATAATCGATACATATTTAAATTTCCATTATAAGAACAAATAAAAAAGAAATTAATTAGAAAAAATTTTTAAGTTATGCTTTTTAAATAGCTAGCAATAATTTACTAATTACTCATGATGTAAATGATACAATAACACATATTATGAGCAAAATATTTGTTTGCCAATTATTTTGACGTCGTCAAGAACTTTCTCTCGAGCAAAAAGCAAATCATAATCAGTTCCTCTTTTAAAAAGGAAAAAAGAAAAAAAGAAACTATCAAAATGATGAGAAGCAAATGTGCACTGAAGGCGGAACATCCAAAAGTTGAACATTCCAAAATTCGAAAAATTTTCAAAGTGCAAATATTTTCATTCTGAAATGTCACAAAAATATGCTAAGATGCTATCAGATAGAATTTCAAAAATGTTCCTGCTGAAGTCAATAACAACACTTTTTGGCTCAATATTTAAAAGTGAACGAAAAAGAGCAAAAAAAGTTTTTCCACCTTTTTTCTATAAAAGAACAAATGAAAACCAATCAAAAAAGAAAAAAAAGACCATGCAAAAAATATTTCATTTCGATCATTTTTTTTTAATAATTTTGATATTTTGCTTTATTTCTTCTATTCTCTGCATTTTTTTTATTTGCACATGAAATTGATAGTGGAAAGTTTAACTGTTAATTTTTGCATAAAATACCATCAATATTTAGTTCATGTTCTCTTTGTTCTTAATTAAAGTATGTTCTCCAAATAAACTTTTCTGTTTTTGTCCATAACTTAAATTTGAATTGCAAAAAAGTATGCATGGAATCGAATATTTTAAAAGGATGGCGAATGGTCAGAGATATTTTTGATTTGCCCATCGATCTTAACTACTTTAATTGGTTTAACCTCCCGAGTTTATTTTCGTAAAATCAAATTTGATTGTACATCATTCATTGCATGATTAAAAAAATTTTTTTTTGAAATTATTGACATTATGGATTAGTCAAATCACTCTTTTTTTCTTCTAATGACAAATAATCGTGAAATAATTTGTCATGAAAGAAAAATTTGTATGAATATTATTGCATATACTACTTGTGCTGATATCGTATTTTTTAATTAACAAATAAATTAGTCAATTAGCACTGCTACTATTCATTGTTTTTTTAAAATTATAAAGCATTTATCAAAAGCATTTGTCGGGAGTTATTCTCATTTTGTACACAATGCAAAAGATCAAAAATATTCGGTTGGATTTGGAGAATCTTCCTGCACTTCATTGTTAATCCAGCGTTAATTAATTGAAATAACAATATTAACATGAGCCTAAGAAACACTTTTTCTTACTGTTTCATAATTCTTTTGAGAAAATTGGTGAAAAAGAAAAAGAAAGTAAACAGTCATCGAAATTAACGGTAAGCAATTAAGTATTGATATCAAATGTTAATTAAAGTACTCAACTAACGATGATATCAAAAATCACTATAATTTCATTTTTCCAATGGCTTATTTAAGATAAAGAAAACAAAAATGATTGTGAAGTCGAGGTATATTGATTAAAAACTAAAAAATGGCTCTAGAAAAGCAAACTATTTCCGGGAATAGAAGGGGCCAAAAAAGGCTTAAAAAGAGCCTTACAAGACTTATAAGGTCTTCAGTGGTAACATGATGTACATGAATAATCGATGTACGAAATTTCAATCATTCCTTTGTTTTGCCGTCTCTTTTTTCAAAAAACATTATTTTACCTTTCAAAAACAAAAAAAGTTTTTTTCCCATTTCTTTCAAAAAAAAAACAGGTTTTCTCCTTATCAAATATTTCGCACTGAAAATTAAATTAGGCTTAATCATTGTGACTAAGCCTAATTGCAGAAATTTGGCTTTCAGTACGGTTTGATGACTTTCAGAAATTTTTGCGCCTGAAGTAATATTAAACGACTTCAGTTCATTGTTAAATTTAGAGCAAAATTTACTTTTTGAAAATTAATTTCTAAATTCAATCAAATATCACAAATAATGAATGAGTGTGAATGAAAAACTAACAGACAGGTTCAAATACTTTAGCTTCACTAAATGACTGACTAACGAGGCTTGTAAATGAAATGACCTGCGAAGAAGTTAAATTTCTTTTTTATTCAATATCAAGACAAAGTCTGCAATTTGCATTTAATTATTTGCACATGGAAATTTTTCTTTTTCAAGTGCATTTATGTTATCTATTTGCAATTTTTGTCAAAAAAAAGAAAAAAACTTTCTTCATCCACAAAGTTCGTGTTGTTTTCCCATTTAAAAACAACTGAAAACTAAAACTTTCTTTGCGTTACAAAGAAGACGCAAGTGTTAGAGGTCAGAATTTTGATACGACAAACGGTATGAGTAAAAAACTCTAAAAATTCTGAAAATTTTCCAATTAAAAATAGACGAATAAAAAAATTTGAATGAATAAATTAAAATTATTGAAACTGCAAAGAATGAAGTCTAACATAAATTAGTGACTTTTCAACTGCCAAATGTGCAATTATTAGTTGAAACAATGAGTCAACAAAAATTAATAATTCACTAATTAATAGCAAATCATTAATGAACAATTTCATTGTATTATTTGATAAATATATTTGCCATGTAAATGATTCTCGGGATTGTTTATTGATTTGATGCAGTAAACAGTACAGATAGAAAATGAAGATGGAGTCGTTCATTTAGATCGCCCGTGATTCGACGTTGATTTGGGAGAACTCAGGAAAGAAGAAAATTAGGTGATGATGAAATGAAAAACTAAATGATAATGATTGACTTCATCTCTTTTATAGTTCGTACTATGCAAAAATTTAACACTATAGAAGTTTTTGAGAGGATTTTGCAACATAGCCATAGACAAGTGATAAATGCTTGGAAAAAGGAGATGTATGGTATAGGATTATACCGATACAATGAATGTTTTATCTATTACTGTAGACATATTGGTTTAGAAACTGGTAATAAACAGGAAAATCATTTTCCACATGTCGGAAAAAGACAGTCATTGCTTTAGAACAATGAACATTACAAATTAACTGTACAATAAGGAATTAAAAATAACTGCACAAATCATTCTTTTCAATTAAATTTAAATTAAAATATTTGTACAAAAGACTGTTTTGGTTTTTCCCCAACAGATTTATTTAATTTTAAAAAATTTCATATTACGATATAAGTCATGAAAGGTAAATCTTTTCTTTTTTTTTCACATTTTGTAAATGCTCTAACAAGCTAATGATAAAATTTTTCTGTTCAAAGTTTCAGCAAAAATCAAGCAGTTGCAATTCAATATTACTTTTTATATTAGAACAAAGTGGATGGTGAAAAGTTTTGTTGTTAATGTTTTGGACACGCTTAAGCACAGATTCATACACACAACACATACACGCACGCATACACACACACACACACACAAAATATACACAGATGTACATATATATATACATATACAGGAACACTTATATGACGTACGTACCATATGACGAACACGACATAATGTTGATTGGTGAAAATGGCTGGACAACGGTGATTTGTGTCAAATCAGTGAGGCATAGGAATATCATTATAACACCTCACATCATTACATCATTATAACATCTCACAGATTAATTAGCAAATTTATATGAAAGAAAATTGTTTGTTGTGGTTTTTTTTTTTTTTGGCTCGCAATGAACCCGTAAAACTATAAAAGTTATCCACATAAGTAAGTAAAGATTGCAATGTGAACTTGAATTGTTTGTTTTTCTGTATATGGTTGTAAATTAAATCCTTCAACTATTCCGACGGCTAATGTTTGTCATTATATGCCATCGAAAAAGTAAAGTTATCACCATTCCAAATGTCACCGAAAAAGCTAAATTGTCAGTTTTTCAATTATCATCAAAAAAATGCCAGCAGAAAATTTTGAAAAATAAAAAATTATAAACGAATTGATAAATTAGTCGGTGATCAAAGATTAATTCATGCCATTATATACATGCTATTAGCAGATTCATTTTCAATATTAAAAAATGGACAAAAAATAAACGTTAATGAAATTTTTCCAAAAAAAAAAAGAAAGTAAATGAAAATTTGGCAAAAAAAAATTAAACTAAATTAAAATGTTGAATGCAAAATGGAAGATAAAAAAATTTAAATCCTTCTATTTTGCAAATATTATACTTTCCGAAAAATATGTTTCGGAAATGACATTACACTTTCTAAAGGAAAAAGTCAAAATGTTTAAATTTAGATTAAAAGTTTAGGGCGAAATAAAAAAGCAAACATAAAACACAAAATTTACTGTAATAATATTTGTTCAACAACTGTTTCGCATTTTCCTTTAAAATTTGATCGATAAGAAATGGCTTATTTGATAGCAATTTAAATATTATTTCAAAAAAAGATAGCAATTATTGCGTTAGAATAAACGTTGTAATTTTCATTCATATTTCTCTTAAAATTGCAAATTTGCTGAAAGAAAAAAGGAAAGGTCATAACTTGGAAATTATAATCTTTTTTTTTTGAAAAACTTATCGTTTGTTCGAGATAATCTTAATTAGTACTGTAATCTATTCAGATATTAAATTATCTCATTGATCGCTAATATCACTTTAATTTTTGAACATTAATTTCAAGTATTCAATTTTAGGTATTATTTTTAATATGTCGATTGTTTATTTGGAGTGATCGTTGTGCGCAGAATTGTATAGTAGTTATCAAACAAACTATTCATACAAATATCTATATCCATATGTAACTTCTAGTTAGCAATTAAATAATTGAATATAATCAATAATCAAATTTAAATAATAATTGATTGCAGTTGACGTTGCGTTTGCATTAACATTATGACGATAATATTATATGTTTTCCACATTGGAATTTCAGAAGGAATTTCTGCATAGACAGGAGACAAGTATCTTTTTTCTCTTTTTCTTGTAATTTAATTATTTTTTTCATAATTTATAGACTAAGCAATAATTAATCTAAAACAGATGAAGTTTATATTTTAATAAATTTTAATTTTAAGTCATAATACATCTATTTCCTTCTAATTAAGTCATAAAAATTTAAATGGAAATTATAAAAAATTTTAAATTTCGATAGTACGAATAACACCGATAATGATTAAATAAATATTATACCATAAATGCACTGCTGCTGATAAAAACTATTTTTATTATTATTATTATTACTTTATTGATGTAAAATTTCATATCTTTAAATTGTTTTAATTATAAAACTTTAAATATGTTAATTGAATATGTATCTCTCAGTAATCATAAAATTTTAAAAAATTTTTTCAATATTTCATTTTTAAATGAACAGTTTATTGAGCTATTCTTTTTGCAAATTGGACGATAAAACAAATTTTTTTTTTTGCAGTCATTAAAATGATGGCCGCGGAAAGGGTCATTTTATTGGACAACCGATCATCCTGTCGGGAAGACGAGTAAAAATTTTAACATACAATGAATGACATCGTGAAATATTGCCGTTTAAAAACTGGACAGCTGGATGACTGAGAAAAAAAAACGGCGGCTTTTGTCCCCTTGTTACTAAAAAAAAAAAAGAAATGGACCAAGGAAATGGACCAAGCATTTTATGAAATCAATCAACGGAAGTGATCCAATAATTTACCACCTCACATCAATTTTAAACATCACAACCCATGCCACTACAACAAATTATCATCATGACCTATTTTAAAATTACTTCTTGCTTATTGCATTAATTTTTTTCCATTTGTTAAGTTTAATTTTAAATTTTTTAAAATTTAAAAAAAATGTCAAATCTCTTTCATTTTTCATTCATTATCATGCTTGCCTTATAATATTTGGAGGATAATATAAGTGATTGTAGTAAAACTAAGAGCGAAATGATTGCAGGAGAAGAAATAATAAAATATTATTTCAACAATGATCTTAAAACGATCTGGCATTCAGTTAATTTAAGATGTTCTAGAATTCGTTGCCCATTACTACTGAATTTGATTAATACTTGATTAGGCTTGGCCCAGACTTGGCCCAATTTGTTCATTTTCATTGTCTACGATTAATTAATTGACTGATATTCCATTCAGCCATGCAGTGATTCATTCAATTCATTTATTCGTTCATTCAACTTCATTTAATCCTTCATTCAATTTCATTCAATTCAATTCAATCGATCATTTCTGTTCCATTCAATTCCATCCAATCGTTCATTTCAATTCCAATTCGATCATATCCAATCATTCATTCAACCAATTGAATTCTTTTCAGTCATTCATTTTGATTTTTTTCAATTACATTCAGTCATTCATTCAAACAATTGAATTCCATTCAGTCATTCATTCAGTTTCATTCCATCGTTTATTCAATTCTATTCTCACATTCATTTATGGAAATTAAAACAGATTAAAGCGATTTTTAAACTTCTTTGAATCTTTTTATCTCTTTGGCGGTCAATTTTTCAAAATTAGCTTAGAGAGGTTTACTCTCTCAATCTCTCTCTCTCTCTTTCTCTCTCTACTGCTCTGTGATTCTACATTAATCTTTCAATTATCCTACCTCTACCTCTCTCCCAAATCCTCATAATCTCCAATCATTTCTTCCAATGTCTGTTATCCGTACCACCGCATGGTATTGTTATCAATTGATGGTCGATTGCTGCGGCCAGTGGAAAGGCGCGCAAATAGTGGTGGTCAAAAATGGACAGTGGTATGCGAATGTGTGGCTTCACTCACGTAAATTACTTTTTTTTTTGTTTATTTTTATGTACACACTGATAATGTTATTTTTCATGTTTTATTCGTTGCATGAAAGTTTACGACAACGCCATTGACCTTTGACATTTATTGCAGTGATTTTCAACCATTTTTTAATCTAAAAAAAATACTAAAATTATTCCCCATTTATATGTATTTTGCTACTACTATTATTATTTTTCACATTGATAATTTTATGTTATTTCCACGTACGTGTTACTTGTTTCACGTTACTAAAAGATGATTATGAGATCAAGGATATTTGGTTTTTTTTTTTTTAGGGGTAAAAACACTTTTACTTATTATTTCACGTAAGTAAATTTATGTTGTTTTCACATGCGTTTCAAAGATTTCAAAAAAGAAAATGCATACGTTGAAGATGTGAAGATGACATCGAATTATCTGCGTAGAAATAATAACAATAACAGCAATAACACGTGCGTAAACGCTAGTAACAATTCAGAAAACGTAAAAAGTTTGTTTTTGAAATTGATAGTAATGTCTTATGGTATATCCTCTTACAAGCAACCTTTATATTGAATAATTCAGTTGCTTTTTTTTTTTTCACAATTTCTTTTTAGATTTTATGTATGACCTTATAATTGAAAATGTTTTTTTAAAGATCACGCTTTTTTAAACTTCTCTGAAATGATTTCATATCACGCGCAAAAAACTTATGCAATTTAAAAAATTTCTTGTTATGTTTAAATTTTATTTAATAGTGAAATCATTCAAATTAAATTATTGTAAATTCCAAAAAAAAAAAAAAAATGAAAATTACAGGAAATAAATGTGTATAAAAAACAAAGTTTCTTTCGTTTAAAAATACACATGATATGAAATAAAATTCAATGAAGTTTTTTTCATTTAAAATTTTGTCTTAAGTAAGTATGAACCAAGTGCTGATGTGTATTTTGTTTTGTTCGTAAATTTTTAAGGATTTGTAAATTTCATTTATTTGGAAAAGAAAAAAGGAAAATGAAGAAAACCAGTTCAGTAGCATTAATTCAAGTGAACTGATTATGTTTAAAGATAAAATTACAAGTGAAATGTTACAAGTGACATCCTTTTTTTCGTTTTTGTTTTATTTTAGCGATAAAATTTGTTTGATTTATCGGCTGGATGAATGGTTTTTTCGACTTTTACCTTTTCCTGCCATTTCCATTTTACTTTTCCTTTTACCTTTCCTTTTCTTTTCCTTCTTTTTTTTCTTCCATATTTCTTCTTTTAATTGAATTCATTTAATAGTTATAGTTTAAATATTCATTTAAAATTACATTGAAAATTTTAGTACTTTAGCAGTTTCGAGAAAAAAAGTGAAATTTTGAGAAATTTTTTAAGTCTCATTTTCTTTTTTTTCATTGCAATATGCTAATATTACAATGTTAAAGTTATTGATAAGCAATTAAAATATATATTGAAGTTATTGATAAAATTCGAACGTTAAAAGTTATCGGACATTTAAAAAAGTATAGGAGAAAAAGTAATTAAAATCGATAAATAATTAAAAACATAGCTAATCAAAATAGATAGCATTTTAATTTAAAAATTTTAAAGTTAATTTCTTCAATTTTTTCTTTTTTCAAATACTAAAAACAAATTATGCATGTATTTTTAAAATTTCAATTTTTCTTCACTTCTATTAATACCGAATTACTGTACGAAAAAAGTTTTTGGAAAGTGATAAATGCGTAAAAAGCTAATTTTTCGAAACAGTTGTTGAACTTTCGCATAAGTTAGCAATTTCTAATTTCTCTAATTGATATATCACATGTGATAAAGGAAGAATGAATGATCCATACGGTGTTTCTATCAATTCACGATCCACTCATCCATCGCATCGTTACAATGAACGAAAACGTGGTCGAAGTGAACGAAAACACGATGAATTATTGATGAATTTGAGTTCCGAAAGTGACGATGAATTCTTTGATTACCGCAAAGGTATTTATATTAATAATTATACTAATTTGATGCTGTTAAATAAGTGTTATAGGGATAATAAGGAATTAAAATCAACATTATTTCGTTTTTCCACTTCATAGCAAATCCTTTAATTTGATTACTCAAACATAGGGATTAAGAAATGATCATATTGGCCATTGAAAAATGATGTCAACATGAGGAATTTGAATTTACAAATTGAATTTTCTAGATAATTGGACAAAAAAAAAAAAGAAATCGCTATTTTCTTCATATTTATTTTGAAACGTTTAAAAAATTACCTAATAAGAACAAAGTGGATTTTTTTTAAGGCAAACAGAATGCATCTATAATGTGTAGAAAAAAGTTTCAAATTTATAGAGCAATTTTTATTTAAAATCATATACCAATTTGGCTGACCTCCACGGAGATTTTCAAAGAGAAACCGCATTGGCGGTCAAATTAATTGAATTTTTTATAGGTTTCATTTTGATTAGGCGAGTTAGCCCAAGGTCAAATAAATAAATACTGATAAATAATTTTCGGGCAAAAAAATTTGTCAGCCGAATTTAGATGCAATAGCCAAAATCAATATTAGTCTAGAGTTTTTATTGTAATAATGATTAAACTTAAGATACGGCGATGGCGAGCATTTCTGATTTTACTTCCGATAGTGACTTTTGCCAACCAATACCGGTCGTTCGAGGTGCTAACCGCAATTGGATAAATAAACCTGCTATGAGGAGGTTCATTTTTTTTCCATAAACACCTTATAAATCTTAGTGTCTAAAAAATTTTATGTCGTAGACTTTGCTTATTTTTATCAGAATATTATTTCACATTCGCAGGCTGTTTATACTCAGTTCGTTCTGATTCTCCATATTTACGCAGATGTATTCTAACTTCCGAAATTAATTCAGAATGCGAAGAAGCCAAGTACCTTGTGGAATTGGAGCTCGTGCACGAACACGTCATGGGTCACTACCGATAATAACACAAATTGATCATTCATCTTCCTATGAAACTGAAACAACAAATGAAGATGATGATTCGGAATTTAATGACCGTAGACATCGCTCTCCTCCTCCTTCATTACTCCGGGGTTTGAGTATGATTGAGGTAAGATTCTCATAAATATTTAACGTAATCAGGCAGCCGACAAGAAAGGGACAGGAAATGCGCACTTATATTTTAAAATGTATATTTCAGAAGACTTTAGCACATGTTTTTCTACCATATGCCTACTTAATTATATTCTAGGCATAGCGTATGTAGCGTATAACTTTGCTCGTAAAATTTCAGACCTAAACTTGAGGGCATGTTTCAGGAACTATCACCAATCAATGATTTATCTGACGATATCCCGAAAATACCCTCATTACAGTTGACCAGAAATTGGCATCCATTAGCCACATCAACAGCAACTTCTATTGGTTTACCAAAAACAAATCCTCATCACTTGAAGGTTGTCATATTTATTGGAATTTTTATTAGTTGAAAAGTATTGTTTGCAATGAAATTCTAAGAAAGAAAAAATTCATGAAAAATGGTTTTTCGGTGTTTTCAGACCTTGTCAACATCAACTCCCACAACATCAGTATCGTCAAGTGGACGTTGTCGAAATTCTGTTCTTAACGCATTTAATAATGTATTGTATGATGCTTTGGAAAGACCTGCAAGTTTTTTTGAGGAGGTGATTTTTTTGAGGATTGAATTTCTCTAAATTTAAATTAGAATATAAGTATGCATGGACTATCTAAAATTTTGAGCAGTATTATTTGGTCAATTCTATTACCACGTAATGGTATGATTTAACAACGGCTGAAAAATTTTGAGAGGTTTAAGATGATAGTTAAAATATTCTGCCATTTTCGCTCGTAATTGGAAATTCGGATCTTTTGTCATACAGTTGGCTCTAATTATTGGCATACTTGCAGTTCTGTCATTTTTGTGGAATAAAATTCATAAGTGATTATGTGAGAATAATACTTATTTTAATAAAAATTAATTAAAAAAGAGTACTTCTTTTATATTCCGGAGAGGATCAATTAGTAAGTACTTTATTCTTTTTAGTTCCTTCAATTTAATAAGCTTTTGGGATTTTGGATATGGAAATATCAATAATTTTTAGCAGACTCCTCGAAAAGATTGGGCACGACCCCAGTCAGAGGTTCTTTCCAGTGGTTGCATGTCAAGCATAAACTGGAAACCAGATCATTTCGGACTACCAACACCATTTGCTCGTCGGATTGGCTGCAAAGGTAAACTGGAATTGACAATGTCCATTTCTGGATGCTATTTAACAATTAGTGTTGTGCGAGCAGTATATTTCCTGGATCCTGCTATTGCACAAGCAACTTCATACGTTCGGGTGAGTTTCATCGTTTCAAAAATTTTATGCCGCAACATTTGAGCTTATGCACAAGTACCTATTTAGTGATTTTGTCTATTTTCTTGCACTCTTTCTCGCCAGTGGATCTTCTTCTCTTCTTTTTTTTTCTTTTTTGCGCTTTTGTTCTTACATTATTAGCTTGTTTAATCATAGAACGGCTATTTTTGGCTGGACGTTATTTATTTTGGTCTCTAATACATTAATTTTCTTTGCATTCAATTTTACATGTTTTAGCTTTCATTTCTGCATCTTTTTATTTTTTCTCATTCTTGGCTCCATAAATCTGTTTAGTTTGCTCAAATGAAAGCATTTTGTAGAGATAAGGTAGAAACTTATAAAATACAATAAATTTTCCGCACAACTTCCTGACAACAATGATTTAAATTAAAACTCTCCCAATTGCAACTTTTTTTCAACAGTCTGCAATCACTGGTTGTTATTTTAATCTAGATTGAAATAAGGCGCAATCCGTTGTACAATAAACGGATACGGTTAAGCTCGGTGGATCGTTTCAGTCATAATGGTGAGGAGAAAAGCTTTCGCACTCGACTTGTACTTCTCAGCAATCGTCCTCAATTTCATGAGAACTTTACATTGTAAGTATTTAAATATAATTCAGAGAAATGTCACTAAAAGACATTGACGATAACTATATATTATTAAGAGCTACTGTTAGATGCGCAAACGTCAGTTACTTTCCGAACTTCATGATATATGAAATGAGTGTTAAAGAACGATAAAATAATTTATTTGAAAGTTTAAGTTTGATCATCAGTTGTTTGCATGCATTGGCAGTTTATTTCAGTCAATTACGGCGAAGTCATTATCGTAATCATGATTTACTGAGCATTAGTGTGTGGATTACTAATGGGGGCAGTTCTGCGTAAGTTTTTTGCTCTCATATTTTCATTCCCACATAATTGTTTAAACTATCATTAAAATTCAGTAAATTTGAATAAACTTTAAATATTTTTGCTCTATTTTTCGTTGTCCAAGAAATATTGTCGTTTGTTTGCATTGCTTGCAGTGTATGTCATTGTCATTTGAACGATGTGTAAATGTCATTGTGTAGATAATGTGAATAACTGCGTATAAACTATCAACTGAGCTCTTTAACCTTCGCAGTTACTAGGAACAAATGCGGTTCACACTATATCAATCATTAGTTGAGGATTTCGATTAGTTCAGATTTAGATTATCCATTGATTCGGACTGCCTGATATGTTATTGTTTAGTTTCAAAATTCCAATGAACACCTGTGTTAGAACTGTCGAATTATTGTATTCGGTTATGCGCTCATTCCGATATATTGGAATTAAATTTTGAAAAAGAGAAACTGATTTTATTCCTTTCAATTTTTTTCCTTTTCTTCTTACAGGCGGAAACAAATGCTTGGTTGTATGGCTTTTCCAATTCGACGATTGATTCGAAAAGCAAATTTAATGGTATTTCTATTCGTAGTTCTATTTTATCCTAAAAAAAACAAATCGGCTTATATAATGCATAAAAATTTAACAAAAAAATTTCGATTTTCCTGCATTTTTTCTTTTTTTTTTTTCATTCTATCAGTTCTTTCAATAATTTTTTAAATTACTTTCTGTCATAGTTTGAGACCTACAAGTAATTGATTGCTACATGTTAATTTAGCTAAATTAAAAGTAAGCTTGATGAAATATATTCAAATGTCTTCTACCCTATTTTAATCTTCATTTGAGAATTATTGCCTGGTAATACTAAGCAACGAGTTTCGGTAGATTGATGACGATTATGATATTTTTTCTTTTTTTATAGCAAGTAATTTTTATTATTAGCATCGAGTTTAGTTAAGTTTGCGAAGCAATAGCAGAAGATCTATGGATAATAATATGAGTATGAATGATACTGCTGATAATTCATTAGGAATCATTGATACAAAACCATATATATTTCTTTAAAGATCATTCGAATGACACTAACTGATAATTCATTATGGGTAAGTGAATGATATTGTTGATAATTCAGTAAGGACTATTAAAAAACAATCGTGTAGTCATATTTCTTTAATTTTCGCAGTATTTGTGTGTATGTGTGTATGTGTGTGTGTGTATGTGTAGTGTGTGTGTGGTGTGTGTGTGTACATAGTTCCATCTGATATAGAAACATTTTGCAATTTATGTCATTCTTAGAGATTTTTGAATTTATCTTCCCGCTATCATATATTTGTCACATATGTTGTTGACATAGATTGTAGAAATTAATTATATAAATTCCAACGACATGGACAGTAGTATCATCCACTCATTCCAACTCGAAATATATATATGAATACGATCACATATGTTATTGACATGAATACCAGTATGGATGTGTGTATATTCCGAATGGATACAAACTAAATAAGTGTTCATAGTAAATAGTGTTATATATCACTTCTAAGGAATAATTGAATTTAAGCTATATATCTAGTTGAAACTTATGTAATTAATTTCTGTATTACCAAGCGAAACAATCGTTTTTTTGTTTGTTTAATTAAAAAAAAAAAAAAACAGTTGTTTTATTCAGCAAATTATATCTATTATAATTTATCTTTTCAATTTTGGAAATTTTATAATTGTGGTAAATTTTTTAAACAATTTAATTAAAACTGATTAAAATCTACAATAAATATTTTGAACTTTTTAGTGAATAGCACTGGGAAAAGATGATTGATAGTAGTTAAAATTTTTTTCTTTTTGTTAAATGACCTTTTCTTTCTGTTTTTTTTTTTTTTTTCACATTTTGTTTAATGGTTAACGGGAACTATTATGGTTATATCTCAATAGTGCATTTTTTTTTTTTTTTTTTGTCTTTCTTGTGCTATATTAAAATTTATTGGTGCTAATAAAAATTTGATAAAATAATTATATTAATCAAAAGGATGAGGAATAAACGATTAGTGCTTTGTTAAATTAAAAATGATATAATAATATTAGATTTCATAAAAACCGCATAAAATTTAACTTTTCTTTAACTGATATGATTTTAAAAACTTTTCACAAAATCATTTACTTTTCTTTTGCATAAGTAATTACTCACATTCACTTTTTTTTCGATTGAAAAATTACCAAGAATTTCTTTTCGCAACCTTTTCTTTTGCAGAATTAGTCCAATTCTAAGTAGCTAACTTGCTATAAAATGGAAATCGCTAATAAATCTAAAATCATGATCATGTCATAGTTGTTTGAATTGCCGATTCATAGCAGCAACAGAAATAATTTTGAAGCAGCTTGAAAATGAGGATTGATCAGTTGCAATATTCTAAAATTTCAATTTAGCTAAACAAATTGTTATCATTTATTAAAAAAACATCCAGTGATTGACATGTGCAAATTTTATTTTTTTCAAATCTATGCTTAAAATATATTATTTATGAATGATGACGATTAATAGTTATTTTTGCACTGAATTATTTCATTAAATCATATTT
Source organism: Mansonella ozzardi (assembly GCA_029876185.1). NCBI lineage: Eukaryota > Metazoa > Nematoda > Chromadorea > Rhabditida > Onchocercidae > Mansonella > Mansonella ozzardi. Next base: position 21,683 of record JARVGP010000604.1, on the reverse strand, counting down.
GCATACAAATCAAATATGGCTTTGACAAAAATAGTAACACTCAAACTTTTTTGAAACTATATTTCCAGATAAACTAGAAATTATTTTATTTATCCTACAAATTATTACAATGTTTTTAAATATAACTAGGTTCTCTTAAATATTGATTGCTTTTTTTCATTTTTAATTTTTTAAAATTCTTCTTTAAAAAAGTTTGAGATTTTTAAAACAAAAAAAAAAAAAACTAATTTCTAACTACGCTAAAATTATATTTTGTATTTTTAAATAAAAATGAAATCTAATATTTATTGAAATTTGATTAGTTAATTATATTATTTTATCTTTTTTTCTTCAGACTGAATGTGGATTCGATGAAAATTTGCAGAGTTATGAACGAACAGTGGTAATTAATTTCTCATTGATTTTTTTTTTTTCCAATATTATGACTATTTGCATTCCTAAATGTATTCATTTATCTCCATTGACATCTACTTTTGAATATTGCCAGTAAAGTATTTAATAAATTGTGAAAGAAGAAATATTTCGTTTCAGTTAAAATTCAAAATTTGAATTTAACATCTGTTTAGATTATTTTAAATAAATATTTTACTAAAAAGAATAGAGATAAAATTTTTATCCATAATTTGGAACAAATTCAAGTCATGTCATTCTAATTTCTTTCTTGCCTGACTAATTTAAAATTTCTCGACTGATTGTTTTTGCAACGAACTGTAGTGTCTTGAAGTTTTGTTGGTAACATTTTGCACAGTCCTCATTATCTCATATTTTAAAATATTGCATGCATCAAATGGTGCTGAAATTTTTAGCGACAAGATAGAGCATTAGAAAAGTCAAATCTAAAATGTGAGATGAGGCATAAAACTTTCCAAAATTAACATTTTTTTTTAAAAAAATTTTAAAAATACAATTCGACTTTTTTCATCCTTTCAGTGTTTAGTTCTTTAAGATTATTATTGCTTTTTTCTTTTCGATAAATTCCGCAGTTTTAGAATTACTTTCGTATTTTTTTGTGTCTTTCTTTTCTTTAAATGAAATTTTTTACAGTTTGAATTTAACCGCCTTTTATTATTTAAAACTAAACTGTTATGGAACGTAAGATCAAAGATTGACCCGTATGTAATTAATTTTCTATAAAAATGAGAAAATTTGCTTTTTTCTACTCATCTTGTTTTAAATATAAATTGAAAGGTTGTCATTTACTTTGTACATTAACATAACGCAAAACATCTGTTGATAATTTCAGAATGCAAATGTTTGTCGATATTTATTTATGTTTTTTTTTTTTACCAAGTAAATCTTAAAAATGGAATAATGATTATTTGTTCGTTCATTTGTTTATCTCCATTCGTTCTTATTTTCTTTATTTCTCATTCTCATTCTTTTTCTCTCCAAATATTTATTTTAATTTAGATGACTTAATGAAGAAAACAGAAATGTCACACAACACAAATTCAATCAAAGTCTAAATGACGATAATAGAAAATGTCACAAATGAATATAGAAATTTTGTTACCCATTTAAAAATGTTCAAAATAAATATTCACCTATTCCTTTCATCGTTTCTTAATTTATCCAGTTTAGTAATTTTTAATTTTCGTTATAAAAAAACTTCTTTGAGAGTGCATTATCCATTTTTGCATTACTACTTTAAATAATTTTAGATAATTTCAGTCCATTTTTTACTGTTCACTTAACCATTTAACTATTATTTCTTTTTTTCCCTGTCCATTCAATGATTTAAATTCGTCTTAAAAAAGTATTTGTTTGTCGCTAATTCATAATTCCCCACTCTCAGTTTTCATTGCAATAATCTTATATTTTCAGATTAATGATGGTGATTTCTTTCTACTTCGACCCGAACTTGGTGAACGACGAAATTTTCCTGAAAACAAGGTTTCTATTTTAGTAAACTATTCGCTAATTGAACCGATTATATTTTAAATTCCAAAAACAAGCAATTTTAAGTTTATTTTTATTAATGTTTTTTTTTCTTTTTTTTTTTTTATTTTCGCGAATATGATTTCCTTTTGTGATAATTAGCTTCATCTAACTGAAATCACTTCAATGATGAAAATAATAGAAAAACTGTAGTTATCGCTACTTTTTTTTGCTGTGAATACTGTAATTATGAAATGTTTGTGTGGATGGAATGTTGAAAAGAGTGTTGCTGTCTACCATTTGATTTTTTTTTTATTCGAAAATTTTGAAAATTAATATTTTTCTTGAGTTAATATCATCACTTGTGTCTGTGTATATTTAATGTATATGATGACACTTTTTTAGGATGATGTAACAAATGTTTTCAGATTTTGATGTTACAATCAGATTCTGGATGTTTAACGTAAAAAAAAGCAATGAAAAAATGAGATTGAAAATTGTATAATTTGAAAATTTTCTATTGTCAATATTTCTGTCAAAAATCATTTGTAAAAATGAATCTTTATTAAATTTTCAAAAATGAGCCATATGAATTCTTTGTATTCACATTTTTTCTCATATTATATCAAAATATTATTTACAGATCAAAAAAAAATCCTATTTTTTCTCTTCCTTTTCATCTTTCTCTCTCTCGCCTTTTTTTCATTGTTTATTAATTGTATCAAAACAATTTATTTTTCAAAGGTATTTTTCAATTTTTCAAGGTTAGTAAAAAAGATTCTCTTACAATTGTTTGAAAATGTTCTAAATTTATTACAGTTAATAGAGTATTATTATTTAATATCACAAGATTGAATAATGTTATTAGTAATAGTAAAAGTTAATTTGTTATGATTTGATTAATTAATAGTAAATAATTTGTTGGAATTTTTTTGTTGATAATTTATCAAGATTTTGAGGTCCTTTGCATTTTAATGTAATGATAAAATTCAAATTTTCAATTTATAATGTGAAGTATTATATTAATTTGAAAATATGTAAATTTTTTTAAAGTTTCATTTAATATTAATTATCGTTGGATGTGCGCGTGTGTGTATGTGTTGAATGTTGGTATATATGTGTAATGTGAATGTGGCTGCGATCTGTGTGTATGTTTTTTATTTTATTCAAATTTACTGTTTTAATTTTATTGTTTTCAAAGATCTGATAGCTTATTTAAAAAAATAAAATACGGAGCGTTGGTAAAAATTTTCTATGTATATACTTATGAAAAATGATAATTATAATTACAGATAAACGTGAGGAAATATTATGATGATATTGGCATAAGCAGCAGCAGTTCGGTTGCATCACATTCACCGCGTAAAGTAAGTTTTATCTGTTTCTATTTAGTCTTTTATATTTTTTCGGGAAAAAGAATACTTATCATAATTGTTAAAGTGAATAAAATATGCCGATGAATATTATTTAGAAATATTTCCAAGTTTATATTTAGCATAGTTTAAATAAAATTTAATTCCACTAAAAAGATTTTGCCTGTGATTCATTCATTTACAACTGGTTTTATTGAATTCATATTTAAATGAAAAAAGTTTTGTAAATTTTCGAGAAAGGAATAAGAATTGAAAGAATGAACAGTTTTTGAATGCTTTAAACATCTGGCATTGTGAAATGTAAATAAAGATCATGCTACCGAAACTTCAGGAAGTTATGAAGTTTCATCGTATTAATTGGCATTACCGATTCATTGAATATCGCAGATTAAACCATATGTTTAATTGTAAACAGTAAAAAACCCTGCAACAACAGATGTTTTGAATAGTTTTGAATGCAAAATGATTTTCTTTCTGAATTGATTAATTAACCTATTAGCTTATTAGCTAATTTTTATAAATGAGAAAAAAACTTCATATTTTTTTTTTACATTACTCTTACCACAATATTGTTTTTTTTTGATTTTTTTTAAAAGAAATTTATCATTTGTAAAGTTTATAGCTTGCTATTTCCGGCTTACATTCATTTCTAATTTCGATTAAATCTAATAATTTTACTTTTTTCATTCCACTTTTAAGTGTGAAGAGAGACAATTAAGAGAAATCAAAATTTAATATCGATCGGAGATATCATCACTTAGCTTTGAATTAAATATTTTTTGCATATTTGATGTAGCGAGATATTTTTGATTAGAAATGTTTCTTTTTCTTTTCGTTTTTTTATCCGAAGACTTGTTCTTGGTGTAGTAGCTCGAAATTTTAGGGTTAACTTATTACTGATGCTTAGAAATGCTGTTATGCTGAAAAAAAAAAAAAAAAAACAAAAAAAGTCTGATTCCAGCATTTAATTATAAAAATCTGCGGAAGAAAAGAAAGAAAAAAGAAATCTTATAATTATAAAGATTAGCTTTAATTGATAACGATGATGTTTAGGCCATTTTTGGAAATTCAAATATTTGAAGAGTGCAGTAGATGATAAAATATTTCATTTCATTTTTTCATGCATTTTTTCCTGTATATTTCTAGATTTAAGTGCAAAATTTCATTTTTGTCTTTATTTTTTAAATCATTTAAGCAAGGAAAAATTAATACACAGTTTAGCAAATATCGATCAAAATAAAATCCTTTTGAAGAAGAAGCCTAGCTACTTTCAAAATGAATGCTAATCTTGTTGTATCTTTTTTTTTCTATTTCCATGAAAGGAAGTCATTTAGTGTAGTAAACAAAACGAATTGTCGGAAATTTTTTTCTTAGCTAATCCCTCTATCGTAAAATTTCACATTCCTCTCTCTCTTTTTTTTTTTACCGATAGGTAGTTTTATAAATGTAAAATTGAATGTTATATTGTATTTGATTTAAATGGGAATTTTTATAAATTCAGTCTTACTAATGAAAGAAGATTATCTTAGGGATATTCCTAGAAATGAAAGATATTCGATCGCGTTTTCTTTTTTGATTAATTAGCCGGTAGAATAATAAAATGTTATCACATAGTCGATTACAGTAATAATAAAAAGCTATTATGGTTTCGGCTATTTATTATAATTGATCTCTTTCATGATAAAATATTTATAATTAGTTATTTTTCTTATTTTTGCTACTTTAACGTTATATTATTTTAAATAATTCGCACTAATTTAATTGGTTATTTGCTTTAACTTGATTTACAGTTATAGCTAAAAGAATTCATTCATATTTCATACCTGACAAAAGTTAGTGGTAAAAGAGAGAAGTTATGGGAAGGAAGTTTTTTTTCAGCATTTTTTTTTATTCATAATTTTTATCAATCAAGAGATATTAAGTGATACATATTTCTTTTTCTTTAAAAAAAAGTAAAAACAAGAGCTGCAATCAAGATTTTATTGATAAAAATGAAAATTTGAAGGAGAAAATAAATAGATTGATGTGTGTGCATGTGTGGGTGTGTGTGACGCGTAAGAATGAAATCTTTTGGGAAAATCTGTTTTGAAATTTTTTTAACTTCAAAAAAAGCTTCCATTCTTGGGATTTTATAAAACAAAACTTACGAAGCATTTCCCTCAAAAGTCCAAAGATATCCAAGAAGAAGTAGTTTTCATCAAAAAGATTCTCTTTTTTTTTTTATCTTCCTTTGATCAAATATAATGGTTTTACTTCACCAGATTTTTTTTTTATTGGCGCAGTGCTTAAAACTAAGATGAAATTTTTTAAAATATTATTTATAATGCTTAAAATTAAGATGAAATTTTTTAAAATATTATTTATTAGTCTTTCTTTTTTTCCTTTCTCATAAATTTCTGGAAAAAATAGAAAATTGCTTATTTGGTTGAGCAATTTTTTCTTTTGTTTTATTTTCTACGAATAAATTTTATTGATAAGTGGAAGTTTTTTTGATAAAAAAGCCAAATAAAAATTTCTGATATCAATTCTGATATTGTTTCATTTTTTGATATATTAATTTTTGATATTATTTAGCGATAAAAATGTGAAATTTTTTAGAATGAAAATTGAATATTTAGTTGCTTAGGATGAAATACTAAAATCTGTTAATGATAATTTTTTTTTTGAAATTGAAAATTCCGTGACAATTCATATTATTAGTAAGTATTTATTAGTAAATGTGATCAGTTTTTACTAACACTATACTTTGAATGAATTAGTTTAATCTTAAGTTTTAATTTTAAATCTCGTTGCAAAAAAAGTAATATTTAATAATTATATCACTGGTTTTTTTCCTCCCGATAGTGCAATTTCTTAATGAAAATCCTATTTAAGTTTTTTAGGAGAGCTTTTTTTAAATTTCAATTTCGAGTTGTTGTTGTTGTGCATAATGCTTCGTTTAAGATATTCAAAAAAAAATAACCTTGCCTTAAAAATGGATAGAAAATATTATTAGCTTTTTTACACTTGCTTAAATATTTTTTGAAAAACGAGAAAAAAAAATACTGTAATACATGTATACGGTATCAGAACTGCATTTACCATTACATTAATATTACATGATTACTAATTTAAATTTTTAAGATGGAAAATTCTACACCTTTTTTTTAGTTTCATTATTTTTGTCGAATTCATACAATTCGATGAAAATTAATTTGTGTTTTCTTTAATTTTTTATATTAATTAAAAAAGTAATTTGAATTTTACAATAATTTTATTTATCTTTCTTGCTTAGCAACAACAGAAAATGGTAAAAATTCGTTACAAAATTAATGGAATTCATTACACGTTTTTCCAAATTGTAATTTTTGTTTGTTTTCACTTTTTTTTCCTTTTTTCTTGAAATTAAGTAATTAGTAGAAAAAGAAAATTTTATTTTAGCAAAATCGTTTTTTAGTTATTGTAAATGTAATATTTTTTTATATAATTACTTGATTTTTCAAATTCTTAGAGGATTTTATTTCATTTTTAATAAAAATCGGTGCGCAGTGGTTATTATTATTGCTATTATTGTACATCTTAATATCAGTATCAGTATTATGTTTTTCATGGTAATTAAACAATCAATATCAGTACTATGTTTTTCATAGTAGTAAACAATCAATATCAGTATTATGTTTGTCATACAAGATTTGAAATTTAGATTTAACTGATGTGTAATCTCGCATATGCATTTTATATATATGTATACTGAATGGCTATTCTTCGAATATGTCGCCTTAGGGACTGAGCCTAATATTTAGACTTCTTTGATGAAAGATTTTTGTTAATTTATTGTAATTTAGAGATTTTTGTTACTTTTGCTCCTTTTTTCTGGATAAACAACTGAATGAATAAAAGAAAAAATTTTCTTTAGTTTTATTTATTTTTCTTTAAAATGAATAATAAAATAAGTTTATAATCGTTCCTTATTTAATTTTAATTTTTGCTTTTTTTTTCAAATATTCTTTTCGAACGCAGACCAGAAAATTTATTTAAAAAGTTTGGTTAATTTTCAGTTTAATTAGTTAAGCATAAAGTTATGCTGTAATATAGATAAGAAACTGTAGTTTAAAGAAATATCTAATTACAGAGTTAAAGTTAAAATGAAGTATTTCTTTAAAGAAAAAGTAAAAATTTTTTAAGTAATAATTTACTTAAAAACAATTTAAGTCTTTAAAATTTTAAGTAATCTTGATTATATTTAATGCTTATTATTCAATGATGCAAAATAATAATATTTCATTCCGCTAGATTAATTGCGGCAGATTTTTCTTTTTTTTCGAAATGAATGGAATTTTAGTACGAATGATTTAAGTTACTATTCGTAAACCTTTTGGTTTTTTTTCCCTCCCTCTAATAATTTACGAGCCTTTATGAAAGATCAGTTTTTTTTGGAAGAAAAAAATTTATCAAATTATTATTGTTTTTTTAAAAATACTTTCACAAATTTCGAATGCATCTTATTTAAAATTATAAATGTGACACATTTGTTTTTTTCGTTTTTTTTGATTTGAAATTTTATATAGCCGAATCAGAAATGATATAATTTTTGAATTAATATTGAGAAATTTTAGAATGGCAATTAGTTATCGCACTGTACTATTATTGAATTTTGAGATAGAAAAATTAAAAAGAAAAGAACATCGATCAAATTTTTTTGAATCAAGTATAAACTTAAATATAATTTGTTAAAAAAAATATTTCCTTTTCAAGAATTGCTAAATGGCAATTAGTTTTTTTTTTTAACTTATCGAATTTTATTCTTCTTTAATTTATTTTTAAAAACCATGATTATATTACTGGAAAATCAACTTTTAGCACATATGTAAAAATTATATGTGCCAAAATTATTTAGCAAAAATAAATGCAATACAGTCAATCATCAAATTAGAGCAAGTCAGTCAAGGATTGTAGATATGTCAAGAAAAAAATGTTTGGTATCGAAAAATTGAAAAAATTTTTTATCAAGTTTTTCGAATTAAAATTTAATTTTTTACTTTTTTCTCCACAGAAAGACAAAATATTTTAGAGTATTGAAATATTAACTTTTTTTCAAGCTATTTCTTTTCGAGCTGAACAAAAAATTTCATTAAAAGAATTAATTTTTTATTACGTTAAACAGTGAATAAGAGAATAATCAATGAGAGAAACAATGGATAGATTTCTGCCTGGAGGATTTATTCGTAATTTAGCTTCTTTTTACATTCTTAAAGATTGAAATTCTTGAAAAGAACTCCTAAATATTAAAAATTTTAAATTTGCTACGGATTTCTTTTACTCTTTTTTATATTACGCAAAAATTTTAAACTGTAAATTACAAAGAGAAAAAAGATGATACTTTTTTTGCCACATTTCTATTAATTTATATCTTTTTATGATTTGCAACATTTATTTTTCATTTTTTTTATAAGAATGAAATTTGATCAAATATCGGATTTGAAAAAAGGTCGCATTTTAATAATATTTGAAAAGATAAATTTAGGAAAAGTCATACTTAATAATACTATCTGTTTTTTTCTTTTCCGGTGTGGTGTTAATTTTCTGAGATGCTGTGTGCAGTATAAGTTTGATTATTGTAAAATTTTGAAATGCTCATTATTATCATTTCAATCTAGTTCCTTTCTTTAATAATTAATTACTGTTTTTGATGTTTGATTTTTTACAGTTATTTCATTTTTTTTTTTTAATGGAATTGGTAATGTAATTACATTTTTCAGATAATGCGTAATTCCGATTGGAATAATCATAATTCACAAACAGCATGTCATCAGCATCACCATCATAATCATAGTCAAACATCATCATTATCACCATCATCAAGTGGTGATGGTGATCATACAACATCACTATTACGAACGGAACATCAATATGGTAAATGGGCGTATGATGTTAATACATGCGGTGCGGAATGTTCCAAGAGTAGTGAAAATGCTACTAGTACAAATTTACACACGACTACAAAAGATAAAACAGGATCACTTGCAATATCAAAAATACCAATTAGTATCCGGCTCAATGATTTAGATTATACAACCGGAAGTTCAAGTATTACATCTAGCACAACAATTAGTGAGAATTTACATCGAAAACTTCTTGGTGTACCATTCATCACTAGCACTAGCGGTGAGTTTATTGTAAATTTTTAGAAACTGAATCTATTTTCGATTTTTTAATTTTACTAAAAAATGAAATCGTACAGAAGATTGGTCGGTACAAAATCGATTTAACCCACAATACAGGAATACGATTTGCAACAAAAGTTGTTGTCGAAGTGTTACAACATGTGACATATTTTCTTGAAACTTATCATGAAAGCTAAATTACTTTGTGATCATTCAATGAAATTTCTATGAAATCGATCTCTCAAATCGGTTCGGTAATAGTTAAATTTTTTGTAGGAAAAAATTTGACAGCAAGCATTGAAAGATTTCTCTGAAAGAACCGTTGAATGATCTCAAAAATATTAATAAATAACTGTTTCTAACTAATTTAATTTGATGTTAAATTTTGAAAAATGCATTATAGATGATTTAACATCAGATGGATCCAATGTTACAGATATCAAGCCATCCATCAGTGCTTCTACAAATGTCAAATATCTGTGCGCAAATGAAACAGAAAAGAATTTTGAGGTATGGATAATTTTATATTAACTTCATTTAACTTATTAATAAAATTTGAAAGTAAAATATCATAGTTTTTGTAATCTAAGTGAAATTTTCTACTTCATCTATAAGGAAACATTCATCAAATAACAGTTTATGTATTCAACTTAAATATTTCATTTCATTTCCTAAAATTAGCTGATGTAAATTTTTAGTATGATTATTTTAATACTATCATTATTGGCTAGTATTATTAGCCAAAAGTGGTGTCGGGTGGCACCAGATATTGGGACTGCATTCATCCAATTAGACTTGTATCTGAAGTTTAAGAAATCATAAAATTTTGCTAGACCAAAATGTATAATTGCAAATTTACTCGCGTCTATGTTAGATTATAATCGATACGTCATAGGAACTCTTTTTTCCTATTTCCATATGTGGGAATTCTTCAATTCATTCTAATTTTCTTATAGTACTAAATATAAGAATTAAATAGGTTTTTTTCTTCCTATCACTGTTTAATATATTTTTTCTTATCTATTTTATTATAGGATTCTAGAAATTCTATAAGACGAACAGCATCATTCACTTTTAGTCCAAAAGGATCATTGGATAAAATAAATCAAAGATTACAAGTACATGATACTGAACCGAAGAGAAGATTGTCAGTTATTTACTGTTGAATTTTAAATTCCATTTCAAGTATCCACTTAAAACAATATAATCTTTTACTTATTATTTTTAAATAGATACCAAATCAAATATTTCCTAATATGATTTATATGACCTTGAATTTGTTATATTAAAATTGACGATAGTCATTGATTATAAAGTTCTGATGAGCCAGAAAAAAAAATTGTAAGTAAAAGAAAGAATTTTATGCATTTGATGCTTTAAAACTTTATACGAAATAAATTTGAAAAAAAAAAAAAAAAATGATCTTTCAGTGGTAGATTTGCGAAAACGTTGGATTTCATCAGGAGTAAAATGGATACTTGTAGTACATCAACACTCTATCCATCTAAGGAAGATATTATGCAATGGCAGGATTCATTTGAACGTTTGCTAAATCATAAATGTATGTTTAATTTTAAATTTTTAAATAAAACATATCGTGTAGAATGCCCTTTTCATTTCAGCTAAATTAATTATGCCTTATAGAAAATTTATAATTAATTACCTAACTGTGATGCTGTTTCATTTTTTGAAAATTAATTCATTAAAAGTTTACTAGTATATATTTGGAATTGAATTTAACATTCATTTTTTGGATGAGATAAGAATAACATATTTTATATTTGGTATGTCTTACACAGTAAACATCTAATTAATTGGATCATTTTAAGATGGTTGTTTGTTATTTCGAACATTTCTGAAAGGAGAATTCAGCGATGAAAATGTTGATTTTTGGATTGAATGTGAAGAGTTTCGAAAGATGAAAGAAGGAAAAAAATCAACAATTCAAAAAGCGCATTCCATATACAATAAATACATTGCTGAGCAATCACCAAAAGAAGTTTGCATTATTATTTGTTTACTCTTAGCATAAGTAAGTTAAAGATGAAATTTTCAATATAACCATCATTAGTTCATGATTTTTACTTTCATTATTAATGATTAATGACTGATGGCGAAAACTAAGACTCAATAAAAAAATAGATAAATAAATATCGTTTTTAAATTTGATTAAATTAAGCTTCTAACAAGTCGAATCATTAACAGCAATCAAAGTATCATCAAAAATTAAAAAATCCTTTTTAATTTGCATCTAGCATTACTTGCACTTTTATAATTATATGTTTTACTTTTTTACCTCATACTTTTAACCAAACTTGTTTTTAGGTTAATTTAGACAGTGATACACGTGCAGCAACGAAATCAGCTCTTGAAAATGGTGCCAAACTAAATATGTTTTCTTTGGCGCAAACAAGAATTGAACAATTAATGGCAAAAGATAGTTATAGACGATTTTTGAAATCAAAACTATTTCTGGATCTGTTAACAAATGGTACCACTGGTACTACATCAAATGTCAATAAAGCGCTTCAGAAAGAAAGTGAACATGAACGTCAGTAAACGTAAATTGATGCTTTTTTTTCCCTCACTAAAAGGATAATTAATTTGGTTTTTGAGTAGTTTCAACTTTTGAATTTCCTGTTGAAAAGATTGCAGAAGATTTGAGTTTTTTTTCTTTATTTCGTTATCTACCAATTGATTTCTCTTTTTTAATTCATATCATTTCAATTGTAACTATTATTCAGTTTATCGGAAACTCTGAAAATGGTCAACTCCTGCTTGTGCTACAAGAAATTCAAAGAATTCTTGAAATCAGGAAGACGAGAGAGCAATGATGATGATATATTTCATTTAACAATTAATAATTTTATTTGTTAAAGTTGTCAATTAATCAATTGATCTGTTCTTTGGTTTTTTTTTTTTTTTTATCATAGATGTATTTTAACTTAATTGTGTTTTGTGATATTTCTCTAATGATATATTTGTTGATAGTGAACCATAACTGGTGATCAAGTTTTTTGGTCATTATATTCATTAGTAATAGCATTAAATTAAACAACAGTACTTTTAAACTTGAATGGTGAAAAAAAGAGGAATGCATAATTATTTCTAATCCGATTGGATTTATTTTTTTAAAAAAAAGTTGAACACTGAGCAAAAATATTTTTCAATAGCAAAAGTTAAAGCAAAAATATTAATAAGTATATCATACGATAGAAATATATGATACATTAATATGATTAATGATAATCAATATTCAGTACTCACTATATGCGACTTATACATAATAATTATTCTTTCCTTCTTTCCTTTTTCTCAAAACTTTTTATTTTCTCTGAATGCGAATGAGAATATACTCTTTTGAATTGATGTTTCAAATTACTATTACCAGTATTTAATTCAATGCATCGTTTATTTGTATTCTGTTAATATTTTCTTTCTCTTTTATTTCAATACAAATGACGATTTTTTTTCTTTTTTTTCTTCTCCCTCTCTTTTATTCTAATACATACATTTGTTTTCCTCTTAAGTATTAAAAAAACAAATGATTTATCTTTTAATATTTTTTTAAAATGAAAGCATTAAAAAACAGTATGGAAAAAATCATTATTTTTGGTTTCAATTTTTAATTATTATTATTTGAGAAAAAAGAAAAAAGTGAAAACTATGCATGTGAAATGCTGAGATTTTTGCAAAAAAAAAGAAAAGTGCAAAATATTGAAATAATGAAATTTTATATTATAATGGAATTTTCTTTTCTTTATTTCACAATTATATTTGTAGCATCAAATAATTTACATATTACATTTTTAGCATTGCAATTGATCAAATTAATTTTGATTACTTGGAAAAAATTCTATTTATAGAGTACTGAGATAAATGTATATACATGTTTTCCATATATATATAAATATATATCTTATCCATCTAACTATTCATTTATATATAGATATAGATATATATATTAATTATTTTAAATCATTTCCATGCAATACTTTCTTTTTCATCGTTAAAAATATTAATTATCAATATAATTCGAAGTGTTTTTTTTTTCTTTTCTTCGTCTTCTCTTTTTTTTTTTCTTACCTTATTAATTACAAGAAAAAAATCTTACTGATAATGTCACTTCCTTTATTGTCATGATACCATGATAATATCATCTGCTGATTTATGTCAATGAACGAAAGAGCAATTTAATTAATGAATGAATTGCGGATTCTGTGAAATTATTCTACGGCAGTTTGTTGAAATTGGAATTTTATATTTGTCAATAAAAATTTTTTTTTTTAAACTTTTTATACTATTTCATTGCTATATGGGGATGATGAATGAATTTTTTTCCAATTAAATATTTTGGCTAATTTTTTTTTTTTTTTTACTCACATTTAATTCTATTAAAATTTTTATATAACGAAACAAATTATTTATTGATTTTTGAATTACTAATTATTTATGTGTTTTTTTTTTTTTAATTATTAGTTATTAATTAAAAAAACATGATTGTAAACAAATTAGAAGTCAAAATGATACATATGCCAGTAGTATTTTTCGTCGCAGTGTATAATTGGAATCAACTAAATAGTATAATTGAAAATTAAAAAAAATGAATTATGTGATGATTGTAATGGAAATATGTTAATGGACTGAACAATATCGATAGAATTGAGAGAAATTTACAAAAAATAAGAAATCGATGAAGTTGCTTGATCGATATTTTAATTCAAATGATAATGGGACCGGCTTATACTTTACGGTTGTCCGTGGCTTCGGATAGAAAGGATGATTCATTTAGCCTGTTTAATATCTGGGGAGTTTTGCTAGTTTAGTGTTAAATTATGGTAGTTTATTCGTGTGAATTAATTGTGAATCGTTGTATTAATCATTGTAATCACTAATAATTAGTAGCTATAATTATGAAGCGAATTTGTTATAATTATAAATGTATAGCTATAATCATCGAACGAATCTTGTATCCACTAATGAATAACTAATTATTAAACGATTCATTAGTATAATCGTCGTAATCGTTAAACAAAAAAAGGTAAGAGTAGGAAGTTAGGACATATATATGATGTCAGAAAATAGGAATGTTAAATGTTCAGAGCTTATATGAAATTACGGAAGTCAACGTTTTACGCGTAAAAATATCTGTAACGTGACAAAACTTATGTTTCATACAGATGTAACAAAGTCACTTTNTGGTTCCTTATGATCTATAACGCCTTTGTGATGTATGGCTTAAAATCCAATCTGTGTTTTATTGTGGATTCTTTCCTAATGTATGTTGTAAGCAACATTTTTGTAAGCAACGAATTGCCAAGATTTGTAATATAAATTTTGAAGTTGATTTGTAGTCTATTCCCTTCTAGATATTCTCAATAGTATGTCTTTTATTTCTCTTTTACTGTCAACTTTATTGCAATCATTAATATCTCAGATCACTTATTATATATTCAAGGTCAAGAAGCAATAATAATTGCTATTCTTGTCCTAAAGATGATTTTATAAAAACGATTATTGTATATTGCAGGTTGTTCCGGTCTTGGTAAATCAACATTTATCAATTCCTTATTTTGCACGGAAATTAACGAACCGGATATGCAGAAGGGTCAGATTTCGCCAACAGTACAAATTGAAGAGAAAATCGTACGCTTAGTGGAGAATGGTGTAACTTTGAACCTTACTTTGGTAGACTGTCCAGGTTTTGGTGATGCGGTAGATAACAGCAAGTGGTTAGTGGTTGCTTTATCTCGATAGTTTCGAATTTTGTACTATTCCTTAATGTACATGTGAAAAAGTAGTTTCCTAAATTTCCCATTTAAGAAATTGTTTATTTGTTTCTCAATAAAAAAGGAAAAAAAAAAACCCTTATGACAATTTATAGTTTATAAACGGACAAAATACTAAACATGATGAATATTGGTAGCAAATCAAATTATATTATTTTAGCAATTTTGTTAGAACTCCATAGTATTGTCAGCTTTTGTGGAATTTCAGCTAGTGTTATTTTTTTTAAAATGTAACTTGTAGTTGGGAGCCGATCGTTAATTATATCGAGAAAAAGTATTTGGATTATTTTTCGGAGGAAACTAAAATTGAGCGCTCTGCAACAATTCCTGATAAGCGTGTGCATCTTTGCCTATACTTCATCAGTCCCACTGGACATGGGTAAAAATTATTTTTACGTTTCGGGATTGAGAAAATGCCACTACTCGAAATCTTTTAAACGTATGGTAAACTTGTATTGCTTGCTTGGTGCTGTAGTTTCTCAGAGTTAGTAAATAACATGGTTGATTAAATTCGAGCTTATATTTTGCTGAGCTTTATTTTTAGAATTTTTTAAGCCGAATGTCAAATTTGAACATTTTAGGTAATGTTGAACGACTTGTTAGTTAAAGAATTTTAGATTAAAGCAACTTGACGTTGAAATGATGAAGAAGCTTCATGATCGTGTCAATGTGATCCCAGTTATTGCGAAAGCTGATACGTTGACAGTGAGCGAGCTGTCGCTTTTCAAAAACCAAGTAATTTGTTAAAATAATTTCGAACTACCATATGTTCATGAAATCAATTCAAAAATAGCATCGTTGTTTTTTTTTCGTCCTTCTCTTGTTTCATTTAATTTTGTAAGTAGCATTTCGGAAGTTTTTCTCTGCTTCCAGTTATGAGCAAAAGAGTTAACACCGGGCATTATGACATAATGCGGAATTTTATAGAGGAAGACAGGAACTATAACATAATTTTAATGATGACCACCAAGATTTATGATTTTTAAAGTAGTGGCATATTGCTTATTCGTTTTTAATACGAGTTAAATCATGAAATTAATTTTAATTCCTTAGTTGCAAGATATGTAATCTTTATTTGATTCATAGTTGGAATGCTTTTTATGGTCGGTTATCAAGAGATAATAAAATAATATAATCATCTACTTTGGTTTCTAATCGTGATTTGTTGTATTTTTCTAGATAAGCAAAGAGATTGAAGGAAATGGTATCAAATTATATAAATTTCCGGATACCGAGGATGAAGACGAAAAAAAACAGTTTGGTCCTCTCCGTGAGCGGTTTCCATTTGCTATTGTTGGCAGTAATCAGGTATTTCTTATATCACAAAGATATTCTCCATACATTAGAAATTTTTGAATATTATATAGTATAGGTCCGGGAAGCTAATGGACGTCGATGTCGCGTGAGAGATTACACGTGGGGTACGGTTGAGGTTGAAAATTTGCAACATAACGACTTCATCGCTTTGCGTGACACTGTAATAAGGTAACAGTTATTATATTTCTATAAAGCTGGATCAGTGGTTTTCGAGGGTCAGTGATTCGCTTTAGATTTTTTTATTCTTCAGTTAATATTAAGTTCAAAAATTCAGGATGAATTTGATAGATCTTATCGCAGTAACCCGTAGTGTGCATTATGAAAATTTTCGCTATCGACAACTGAACAAAGGATCAACAAATGCAATAGACAGGTAGTCCAAAAATGATACTGTATTTCTGTTGATATTCTTTAATTGTATGGGATATTTAATATATAATTTGCTGGCTTTTAATATGATATATTTTTAATATATTCATTTTTTATTTGTTATTATTTATTATTTTTATTTACTTTTACTTTCTTCTGTAGAGATAGATAGAGCATTTAATAGAGGAGCCAGTATGGAAAAATTGGACACAAAATATATAGTTCATATGGCGATCAGATTATTCATAATTTTGTTTTGTAATTTTGTGATAGAAGGTCTATTTGGTAATACAAAGTAATACGAAATCGTATGTCTCTACGAAAATCTGGATATAGCAAATCCTAATCTTTCTGTTCCTGACTTATTGGATTATTTTTGAATTCAATCAGTCGTATTCTAGAGATCCTTTTACACAGTTGGAACATGAGAAACAGATCAAAGAGAAGGAGCTTGAGGAGCGAAAACACAGCATGGAAAAAGTAAATTCTTAAAAAGTCTACTTCTATGAATATTTATCATCTAATCTTCTGTATCACGTTTGTATATGTATTGTTTTTTTTTCCGGTTTTCGAAGAGAAAGTGAAGGAACGCGAAGAAAAATTAGCTGCGAGACAATCTGAGGTAGATATGCTGCGAATGGCTACGTTTTGATTTACTGCAGCAAAGCTTATAAAGTCCCATCAAATATAAGTGTTGAAACTAGTTTATGTCATTAGTAGTAACATACATATACTGTGCATTGTTCATCTGGGATTTATTCCTTTACCATATCTGAAATTTTAATGTAGTTGTTGTCAGCAATGATCGAACGACTTTTGCAGGCCACATGGGAAAAACCTTTTCGAGCTCTACTGGGCAGCGCTTTATTGGCTTGCTTGCTTGAAACTTTTTAGTTAATATAAAATCATATTGGGCTCTTAGAATAAAAACTTGAAACATATTTTCTTGGAAACGTTTTATGTTAATTTAAAACATGTCAGCTCTTTCAGCTTAATTTGAAAGTTAATTGCAGCTTGACGAAAAAGAGAAAGAGAATCGTCGTATATTACAAGAGCGCCGTCTTACCCTGGAACAGCTGATGAGTGAGGTAGTAGAAATACGTCGAAATACCGGGACTGTTTCACGGCAAGATTCAAGGTTGGTAAGTTTCTCTATTTAAATTGTATATTGTCGCTGATCGTTCAAGATTTCATTTTTAATTTCGTTTTCTGTGATATTTAGTCTAATAGAAATTATTGAAATTAAATTAAATTATTTGATTCATTTCAGAAGTTCGCCATCCGAAAAATCGTCTCGCATGAAAAAGGGACTCGGTGGAATTTTCAAAAACTAAATTATCACTGACCAATTCTGTGTAGTATTGACGAATTTCTCTTTCGACTGTTATAAACTTCATCTTTCACTGACTTTCATTGAAATTTTCTTGATCAAAAAATGATATTTACTAAAAACTAATTTTCACCAGTTGGAATCTGCAGAACTGACCTGTGTTTTTGACTTTCTGATGAGGCCATCTACGGAAATCGAATTCTTTGTAGAGGCCGCAGGAAATGACCTGAATTTGACAGTAGCGAGATGTAACTGAAATATCTCCGACCAAATATCAGTACAATGATAATTCATAAAACTAATCTATTTTGCAAATTTTGATATCTTGGAAAGAAAAAGAAAAATATCTTTTTCTTCGCTTTTTAGAAAGTCTTTCGACGCTGATAAAATCTTCCAAGTGTAGATTTCGTTTCTTTTTCATTCATCTGTTTGATCTGCCGTCGGTTCTTCAACATTATTTCTGATCTCTTTACGAATTCTTTCCAACACTCTTATCACTTGTCATTTCTATTTTTAAATTTCATTGAAGCGCACTTATCTGTTTTACTTACTACCACTGTTCAAAATCATTAAATTAAGTGGAAAATTTACTATTTGATATCGTCATATTTCGTTGTTATTATGAAGGAAACGTTCGAGCTAAGTAAATAGCCAAGTAATTTTCGATTACTTTTTATTTTTTTGATTTAACTAGTTAAAAAGAAAAAAAATTCATATCTCCAATCAAATCATCAACATGCGTCAAAATCATTCTGTTGATTATTTGTTTTCTTTTGCTTTAATTTAAAACTTGTTAAATTTTTTTGTTAATTTAAGTGTTCAACAGCAACAACAAAAAAAGCTGAAAGTGAAGAGAGCTAAAAAAATAAATGCACATAAATATAAAGAGAGGGAAGGGAAGAGAAGAAAATGAATAATCGTTAACTTTCGATTTTTTTTAAAACTCTTTTTACTGTTTGTAAATTCAAATTACATTTATTATCCTTCCTTTTTGTTATCTCTCTATGCAATGCGTACTTTTTCGTTATCGTTTGAAAAGGCGAAATTGTTGTTGTGCATGTATATGTGTGTGTGTATGTGTGTCTTTAGAAATTATAGTTTTGAAAAAGTAAACTTTTCAAATACTTCAAAGTTCTGCTTATTTCAAAATTAATTCATAAAGGTTTAAATGAATATTTTACCAAAAAATTCTTTCTGGGGGATTTCTAGAATCCCGTAGTTTTTTTCTTTTTTCGAATTTTTATAAACATTTTAAAGTAATATTCAAGCAATTGAAATTGTCTGTATTAGTGTGTGTGTTGTTATTTCAGCGAATTTATTTCAATTTTGCTGCCCCGATGCGGAAAATTTAACTAAATCTGTTTTATTTCGATTGTTCATTTTATACGTCGTTTATTTTATGCTTCAAATTAATTTTCATTATTTTTTATTATTCTGATTAAAGATATAATTACTATTCACTACTGTAATTTATTACTACTACTACTGCCACTTCCCAATACTACTGATATATTTTCTTTATTGGTTAAGTTTTTTCTTTTTTTTCTAATAATTGGTAAAATTATTGGCATGATAATAATGATAAGAAAACACAGTGTGACAGTAAATATTGATCACTTTGTGCGATGATCAAATGATACCGTAATCATCTCGAACTTTCTGGCCATAACGACCAATAAACTTAAAATTTTATAATTATAATACATTTGAAATGTTAAAAGAAAATAATTTATTATGTGAGAATAACGAATCACAAGTTATAACTTGAATTAAATTATAATATGCTGATAAATTCAATTTTCAAATTATTTATTACATTGAATACAGTTTAATACTAACGACTATACAATTTTTTTATCAGGATTTTTTCTTTATGAAAAATAACCTGGATCTGATCTGTTTCGTCCCAAGAAATCATCTCAATAATTAGTCGGAAATGGCGAAAGAATGATGGGAAGTTAAATTATTTCTAAACTAAAATTTTCGCTTTGAAATATTTCATCAAGTTTCCCACTATTAATTTAAAATGGTAATTTCATCACATTTGCATTCAATTTTTTCACATGTATACACCTATGATGATGAATAATTATATTCACGGGAAGGTATAAAGTTTAATTAATTACGATTAATTCGTGGGGTGTAATGAGAAAGACTCAAATGGCATTTCGAAACTATGGTTGCAGAGATCGATCAATCAGGCATTGTTATGCATGTAATAATTTCTCAGCCTGGTAATGAAAATTTTCTTAATAATAGATTCATTGAATGCTATACTATAATATTAAAATGATTGCCATTTATATAATAACTATAGCATTATGGTAATTGTTAATAATAATGGTAATAATAGGAATAATTAATAGGAATCGCAATAATAATGGGAATAATAATCGTTAAATTTTCTTTCGTTTTTGTACAGTATAAATTTTACTTTATTAGTAAATAAATTAAATGATTAATTATGCAAACTTTTTTAATTTATTCTCAAATTACATAAATGTTTAAGGTTTTTCTTTTTATATGAAATATTTTGATTAATTCATTTCTACTTTTATTTAATCTAATTTAGCTTAATGTTTCAATGATTTCAATTTTTTTTTTTCACTTTTATTGTAAGCATAGTTTAAGGAATGTTTTTTTTTGAATTATAATAATAAACTCTTCCAATTCTTCCTTCTCTTTTTCCCTTTGTTTTTCCCCGTCTTCCTTAATATTTCGGCTGATTTGAGTTGATTCAATCAGTAATTCGATTCGTCATTTCAGTTTAAACTAAATTAAATCAAATGCTTAAAATTTGATTAAAAGAAACCGTTATTTTAAGGCTTTTAGTTATTTTGGAAGAAAGAAAGCCTAACATATTGATTGGAAATGATAAATGGAGAATTGACCAAATAATTTTGAAAACATAAAAATCTTTCTAAAGTATAAAAATAAAGTAAAAAAATAGTCGAACGATCGGAACGTGTTTTGATAAAAATTAAGTTTCACTGAATTTGCTAAATTTATAAAATTTTTGCAAGTAAGTTCGATGATAAAAAATTGACAGTAATTATTATGCATAGAAGTACATTATACAATGGAAAATCGATAATAAAATAATATCATAATTCATATTGTAATATTGCACCTGCGATGATTAGCAGCATAAGTAATATTGTTATTCATATCAACAACATTGCACTAATGTTGTTGATATGATATTATCACAGTTGGGAATTATTAAAAATTGTACTAACACTTATTGCAAAAGTGAAATTGTTTGAGCTATAAAAATTAATTTTGTTAATTAGAGGAAATTAAAATTTAATTTTTGTTAATTAGATAATACATTAAAATAGAATTTTATACTGTCGAAAAAAAAATAATTTTATTAATCAAATAATAATGAGAAAAGTTTGGAATGTCCGTTTTGAAATTAATTTTATCATTAATAATAATGATAATAATAATAATAATAATAATAATAATAATAATAATAATA
>JARVGP010000603.1:0-35810 GCA_029876185.1 Mansonella ozzardi | reverse complement strand
TTAAAAAAAAAAAAAAAAAAAAAAACATAAAATTGAAAAGCATGCAAAAAGAATGAAAAAAATTTTGCTGGAAAACCCATTCTACTTATAATCATAAAGCAACTATTCATATATTTATGAAAAATTCCCTTTCTTCTGACAGAAGCTGATTAAATCTTGTGGGAAAGATATAAAAGGGAAAAGAAAAGTTCCGAATAGATGGTAATATACCTTTCCAAAGGGAACAATTAATTTGTAACCAAATGAGTTGCTTAAAATGATGATATATAATAGTATGCGGTGTGTACTTGTTTCTTCATATAAATTAAATGACTCAACTTTGTTTCAACGATGATTCGCAGGAGTTTATCGTTCGGACAAAACATCTTTCAAGAAATTAATGCTAAAATATTTTCAGAATATTCATTTATGTATTCAAAGAAAAATTTCAAATAAATATTATAGTCATGTTCCAATTCTAATAACTTTTAGGATTCCTATGACTCTTCTTGCAAATACAAAAATTAATATGCATTAAAAATTTTTAGTGCAGTTGAAGTTCAGTTAAGTCAAAATGATCAAAAACCATTTTCTTATTTATATTTATCAAAAATTTATTAATTTATTTAGTATTATTCGTTTCTGTTTTAACAAAAAAAATCCCTCAAGTTTCGGACAACCGGCAGATAGGGGAGTATCTGATTCTGCAGTGCAGAAATGATTTTCTTAATTTACGAGAAACTGTTTAGCTATCAAATTAACAAACTTGGTGACCTGTCGATGAAGATCATTGGGAAAAAATATTAAGAACTGTTGTTAATCGACCCACTGAAATGCAAAAGCAAAAAGCAAGTAGATTAGGAAAAGGTAACTAGTTCATTCGGTAGAATTATGGCATAAGTCCTAATAAAAAAGGATCATTTTTTAGGGCTTCAAAAGGAGCTGTTGTATATCGAATTGAACCGGAGAATGTTCCATTTGATATCACACCGTTTTCCGGAAATGTATTCAGTCGTAATGAGATACCGGATGGCAGATATTTCTTTAATATTATTGCTACCGATTCATCTGCACAGGTCAGCGAGGCAAATATAGTGCAGAATGGAGCATTTTAAGTCTTTACTACAAAATTTTGAAGAATTATAGACGAGAATTTTATACTGAGTTATAGTTGACATAAGTGTATTAAGTAATTGACTTATGTCAAGTCAAATATATTAATATTTAATAAATTTTCGTGATTCTAAAATTTTGTATTTATGTTCATTAAGTTCCTGAAATGATTAAGGGTAAATATTTAAGTGAAGAGACATAATTTAAAGGAAAATCATGCTAATATTCGGATTTTCGTTGGTCCACGGATCGATCCCAAACGGCAATTCAAAAAGCTCAAAACTAAAAAATCGCGCCATCGACGACGTAGAAGAGATTTCAGCGATGAGATTGTTCTAAAACTGAAAGAAAATCATCCAATTGGACTGCTGAAAGAGGTCAGCTTTACAAACTCATTTTTGATATCGTATATTGACAATAGTTTCAATTGCAAAATATAAACTCTTCATGAATTCAATATCATTCCGGAAGTGAAATTTTCAGTCGTAATATATATTTTAATTAATTGATATCTGTATAGATTTATCATTCATTTAAAAAATTTTCTTGATTGATGAAATTTGTAATCATTTTTATAAAAACAATCTGAAAATTTTGTAATTAGTGAATAAATTGAAGCTTCCTTAATCCATTAACAGATGATAGTGGGAAAACCTTTCCATATTCGTTTTAAAATCTTCAGAAAATAAGTCTAAATTTCGACGAAAAGGTTGTCCTTGCACCAGCAACAACGGATTATCTTAGAATACATGGCAATGGATTAATGGAGCTTATCAAACCGTTAAATTATGAATTCGAAATGTCTCATCAAGCAGCTGTACAGATTAGCGGTCTGTTCAAAGGTTGGTAATTATTTAACTAGCAGTTAATCCTTTACAACTATTCCATTCAATATGCTGCATTTTCATAGCAATGATCTCGTAGTAGCAATTTATTTATTTCTTTCGAACATTTCAAAATATCGCAATTGAGTTTCAAATTTAATCTCTAAAGTTCTCAACTTTTGACTGCATGAGCCAAAAGTGCGTAATTCTTCTATTTTTGATCTTGCAGTCCCTAATAGTAATATTTTGTATAGATAATCTGTATTAATTAGCCAAATTAATTAATCATCAGTGAAAGCATCACTGCAAAGTCTTGTCAGATTTTCTCATACTTAAAATTATTATCTGTTTGTAATTCTTCCATGTCATACAACGCTTCCACAATTTGATCAATTTAATTGCATTTGCTAGACTTTCACTGATACCTAGAACTGGTTGATACGTTTTAAAACATTTCATTTCAATAAATTTTATATGCGACTGACAAAACTGAAGCAAAAACAATAAGTGGAAAATTGAATAAAAATTCAAATTCTCCGCACTGAAACAAAATCGTTAAAAATGAGGAAGAGAAAAAAATAAATTGATTTTTCTCCTAAATTTTTTTGATTTTTTTTAGCAGAAAAAAATAAAATTTTTTTTCTCCTAAAAAAAGCATTGAGTCCTTCGGAACTTAAAAGATAGAACATTACAGCTCTAAAAGTTTCCTCTTAGAACTTCAAAGATTATTCATTATTGATCGAAAAAGAATTTGTTGATCTTCCTCCTTTTTTTACAAACATTGCAGAATACTTTCATTTTTTTGATTCTTGTAAATTAAAATATACAAATCAGAAAATTCATATAGGTTTGGATTTCGTGTTTTGGATTTCGTTCAGTTAAAAATTGAAATTAATGATTTTTGGGAAATCAATTTCAAATAATCTAATAAATTTCTTCCAAGAAATGTCGAATTTAATACTTAGTGGCATTGAGGGATGTGATGCTTTGACATTTTATTCCAATGAATAACTTATGGAAATTGTTATGTGAAATGAATAATTTTTGGCTATTGTTGTTATGATTCATAACTGAATGAGTGGTACATTTCAAACTAATTTCTGCGATGTTGCTGCGTTATGTCTGCATATACAAATAATTAACAGAGATAGTTTAGCAGACAGAAGTTTGTTATCTTTTTCATATCCCTGTTGGACAGATCAGAACAGGTGTTCGCAGTTGGAAGTGTCTGATTGATTCATTAGCACTAAACACACAGCTGTTGCTTCGATCATCAACTCTTTCGACCAATTACTGTGACCAATTACTATCCTAACTGAATAATTTCTACAGTTTTTAATTTTTAATTTCTATCGTTAAAACATATATGAAATTAATACTATAAAAAATGATTTTGCCAATTCATTTGAAGCCTTTAGATGAATTTAGAGCTTGGCATAACTGATTACAGAGAACTGAGAGTTGAGCAAGTCTTATTTTTTTCGAAATATCATACATTTAGTTGTAGTTGAATTCTTTTTTAGTTGAACTCATAGTTGAATTTGAATTTCTGGCATAATCACTATTAATTTTGCTCCTAGCTGATGGCACCGTTAAGATTTATTAATAATAAGACTGTTAAATCACTTTAAGAAAGCAGTTAGTTTGAATCTGATTTAAATATGTTACCGAAAAGTTGTAATAAGCTACGTGCGTGCATGCGTGCATGTATGCGTGGTCCGTGCATGCATCGTGCTGTTGTTATTCAGCGCTTGACTTTTTTCACTCAAGGAAGTGCTTCTATTGAAACAATTAAAGCATTTCCGTTTAAATATAATAAAGAAGTTAGTGAATTTCCTCCTGAAATCGGTAAGAGACAAGAGAATAGACCGAAAATCAAATTGTCCAGGATAGAAAAGACTTATGAATGCATTGAAATATACTGCATTTAGTGAGCATGAAAATTGCTTTTTGCATGGATGAATTGAATTTCAAGTTTTAAGTTAAATATTTATTTGAAACTGCCCCCATTAGTGTAAATTGAAATTATACGTGCGAATGAAAATAGCGTGAAGTCTTTCTTTATGACGTGATATTATGATGGCAGCGTATGGTAATGAGGATTGGAAGTTGCTGTTAGATGGGATTTGAAGTACGTTAAGCTAAATGGCAGTCAAAATTAACCACTAGTAGCTAAATGGAGATCTTTTAGGTAAGAAAATGAAACATGCAAAAGAGTAAAATAAAAAAGTAAAAAGTGATCGGTTTATTTAATCTTTATTAGTCAATGACCGCTTTTGAGATCAAAGCGGAAGCAACAAACAACCTTTAATTGCTGCAGCATTATATATGCGAGAGAAAAGTGCTTTTAATGGTGTAATTTATGACTGTAATGGAGAGCTCGTAGTGGATCAAAGCTCATCCAGTTCCATGAGACCAAATTTTAGGTTTCATCTGAATTCATTAATTGAAATCAAACTGAGTCTCTAACATTTCTTGATAAAAGACCGAAGTTAATTTGCTATTGTTGGCAAGTGGGAACGATGATGGAAGACCGGAAACGATCGATGTGGGCAGGTGTGGAGCTCATTGCTATGAAAGAGATACTTAATCATTTCTCCCGGACACTTTAATGAATATTGCGTGCAAGATAGAAAATATCCCGCATGCAGTTAGAGACGTTCAACCGTCATAATTTCTCGTGCACAAAAGATATTTATTCATTAAAACGTGAGGAAAGTGTCAACAGGAATTAGATTTTATTGCAAAGAGAAAGTAAATGAATGAATAGATAGTAGATTGTGGTATGAAATGAATAGGACAGAAGTAATTAATTAATAAGCAAAAGATAATTTGCAAGTAGACAGAATGAATCCAACAATACTTTCGTTTTTCTATTTATTTTCCTTCTCCTTTTTTATCTGTTTTTGAATTCTCAAATCATTCGTTCAGCATAACTCTTAAATACCATATCTTTGCAAAACAAAATGACTTCTTATTTTTTACTTCTTTTATTAAATTCGAAACATGCTGTATAAGTTGATAATGCAAGTCACAAATAAGCTTAAGTTTAATTATTTACATTTTCATTGATTACACTAATAAAAAAGAACGAATGGCAGTTCAGATCCTTTAGAAGTTATGATGTATAAGTATACAATTTGTATTTTCTTTTTTGGCCATCTTCTGACAGACTTTGTATTTTTGGAGCGTTGCTTATGCTAAATTGTTTTTGGGAAAAACAATAACGACATATTTCTGTCTTTTATAATTAATTTTTTGTCTTTTTAATTATATAAATAATGTCTTTTATAATCAACAACTTTAATAAAAAAGCCAAAAAGTTGACATTTGGTCTCTTAAACGCTTTTGAAAGCATCGAATATTCCATCTCTGATGAAAGCTCATATGTTGCCCAGATTGATCATTTCAGATAGAAGTGCGGAAGAAGAAAAATTAGATGCAACTGTAACATTTTAAGCATTAAAAATGATAAATCATATCAAATAGAGGAGAAGCATTAATTGTGAAAGATATTTTAATTAAAACTAATCATCATCATTGGAGATTCCATTCCTGTCGTTAATACTGCATCATACGTTACGTTACATCATCATAAGAACTTTGCCATAGCTGAAATCATCATTTCTTCATTACTGCCATTTTTATTCGCATTATTGATCCATTATTTGACAATGAAGTATGAACTCTAAATTTTTTTTACAAATATTGCTTATTTAGAATGCTCAATTGAAATTGATTTATCATTCCTTCATGACGTGATCCCGCAAAATCAAACTGACAGCCCAATTAACTTGTTATACAAATCAAACTTTCAAGTTAAAGAGATCCTGATACTGTGAAATTGCGCAATCGTAATATGATGGCAATTAAAATTTTTGGTGATAAAATTTTCAGTGGAAATGTTGCTCAAAATGTTGTTTTCGTTTGGTATTTGATAGGGTTATTTTCCATTGCCTTCTTTACTATCCAGCTGAATAAATGGGGCTTAATTGAACTCATGATGGTGATGATGGATGGTTAGTGTTGATGATGATTGATGGGTAATCTCTTCAAGTCGACCCAAAGTTCGACTGTTATAACACTTTCACACCTCTCAGTACACTTTGAAAGAGGGAAAGATTGTAGAGAACATTTATTGGATTAAAACCTATTTTCAAGGTTAAAGGATACGCTTTATTCTTTTCATTCTGACATGGCGATGAAATAACTAGCGATAATGAGAAGTAAATCAGTACAAAAAACAGGTAATGGCTGAGCTGAGGGACAGGCTAATTAATACTTTGCACCTGAAAGATTGTTTTCACTGCTTTTTTTTAAATAGATTTACCAACTATTTGAAGTTCAATTTGAGCTGTAGGTTAAAACGGAATAAAAGCTGACATTCTGTATTATTTAACTTTTTTCTGTTTTAATTTTGAAAATATTCTCCGTGGAATTGTGAAATCTGCTAATTCCAGGAAAAAATTGAAGTTTGTTTTTAATTGATAATAATAAAGAAGAATTAAGGCGGTCTTTTTAGTATGGTTGGGAAATGCAATTTAAATTAACTGGTTATCAGAACTGTTGTTGGCAATTAATAATTGGTCGCTGCTCTAGGCATTAAAACTCTTTCTGACACATTTATTTGAAGGTGAAATGAGAAATTTAATGAATAAAAGAAAGTTTGAGAAGACGAAAGAATTTGTTGAATAAATCGAATTTCAAAACACATTTAATCCAATACTTAACTAATTAAGCTATCTTAACAGTTACTTATATTTTCCACATGGATGAAATTGCTTTTAATTTCATTTCCTAGTAAAAGAACTTTCCAAAAATCACCTCTGTATGATTATTTTCTGCCCTGTTTTTTTTCCAATTTTAAATTTTGCTAACAAAGTTTTTGTTCTGTTCTATTGCTTTTATAATTGATATTTTAAAGTGAAAAAGAGCAAAAAAATTTAAAATTTATGATATGATAGGTCATAGTCCAACAATGTATTAGCAAAATTTCGGACACCGTGTAATGCTAAAGAACAAAAAGTAAAGAATTTTTATTCATATTGGAACTGGGCTAAATTTCTTCTTTCTATAGTTTTTCTAATTTAATCTACTCGATAAGATTTTTAATTTTTTTCTCGAAATTGCCTTGCATAAATTATACCTATGTTTCTATATAATATCTGAATGATATGGTGCTGCATTATTATTATTATAAATGAAGCAATGATATACGGGAGAATTTTACTTTCATTTAAATTAACATTTATGTAAGTAAAAAAGTGCAACGATTTGTTATTACATTTGCATAGCTACTTTGCACATTATTCTATTTGCACAGTTTTGAGCAGAATAGCGGGAATGAAAGTTGATTAAAATAACAGATTTTAACAAATACTAATTATACTATAATGGTTTCAAAAATATTCCATTCATAATTTTCTGCTTTGGAAGATCAGAGCCAAAAAACTACTAATAAGCCATTGTATTACTTTTATTGTTCATAACTTTTAATGGACAATTATTTTGTTGAAATTTTTTACTCTATCGATTAGTTTGACAGAATTATGGCAGATAGTAGAATGAAATAGTTTAATTTGTCATTTTTCAACAAAAATTCATTTACATGAATGTTAGTGACGAATTGGGAAATTTAAGCTCGGTTAATTGAAGTAACAAGCAATGAATTGTATTTTTGCTGATTTTACAATTTTCAGAATTCATTTGAAATGAATGAAAAGCAAACAAACCATATATATATGTTAATTAATTGCAAATGCTATTATAAGATCTGGATTTATGCCTGCTGTTTGTGGCTGATGTCACTTTGCAATAATCGAATTCATTAACTAAGGCTTGGCTGCTCAGTTTGTTGCTTATCGGATTGCAAAAGACTAGACTTTTGGGAATACTCATTAAAAGCCATGCAAATTGATGGGAGATACAAGGCTGTTATAGAAATGGATGAATATATGAGTTCTTACAAAAGAAACCTGCAGAGAGGCTCAGTTGGATATCATAAACGAAGGAAGTCTTTGTGGAACATGGAAATTTTACAGTTCGAATGAGTAAATCTAAATTTTGACAAATGATTTTCACGAAAAAAATCAGGCTTTGTCTCCAAAGCTGACCTTGTCTTCATGTATTTGTAATGCAAAATTGGCATTAGCAACACTGGCCTGAATTATAGTGCCATTTTTTTTTAACACAGAATACTTCGCATTGCATCCAGTCAGTTCAATTTAAAGAGCAGATGTCATCTTATGTATTCTGATTAAATAAAATTAATCGATAATTGCGCTACTAACTGTTTATCAAATAAATGAAATAATAGAAATGAATTTGAAATCTGACTAGACTTATCAGATTTCAAATTGGATTTGAATGTTATTACAAAGAGTAATAATATAATAACATCGTTCACTGTAGGACCCAAAAGCGGAAATGTCACTCTTTTGCTTCATTAATACCTGCAACATTTATTGATAATATCGTTCCATGATAAATTGATCGATAAGAATTGTAGATCAATCGATATATCTTAGAAATTGCAAAATACAAGAAAAATATCACTTTTAATTTTCAGTCCGTATACAAAAGATCAAAATAGAAGTATTGGATGTGGACGAGCCACCGGTATTTCTAAATGGACCGAAACCATACCAGGCTGTAGTAGCATATAACCAGTTTGTCGGAATGTACATTTACAAGGTGAACTATAAAAAAAAAGCTTCTGAGTTTATTTTTAATAGGCAAACTTTGTTTGCTACAAAATATTGCAATATTACGATGCTAACATTTAAATTTAAAACAATAAACTTCATTTTATGGCATTGGAGAGAGCTTATTCCTGAAATTTATTTCTTTCGTAGCGATTGAATTAAATTTTTGTGAAATGCTTTCATAAATCTATGTGGAATTGGTTTACGACATTTTCGAGGAAAAATGCTATCAAAGACATCACAAATAATGAAATAAGATTAATGTATTTATTTGTTGCCCATTTTCTATTGGAGCACGAAATAACATCAATTTTTGGCTCGGTGTTCCGTATCTTTTTTGGATTATATCACGAATAAAGAAATCATTGACTTCCCAAAGGATAAAACCATAGGACTATGATGTAATGTATTATTTTTAAGAAAGGAAAGGATTTAGAAAAAGGGAACGAATGGGCTTAAATGAAATAATACGATGAGGTATTAAATAGATTTAAAAATAAACCCAAATAAATGATACATTGTATAGCAAACAACTCAATGAATAACTCCATGAAATTAGGAAAAAATGGAATTAATTTAATATTTCGAAAAGTAATTTCGGCAAATTTTTAACCAATTACAGTTCATCGCTCGAGATGAAGCAGGTGATGGGGATGGCGATGTCGAATATCGTCTTATCAACACTGAACGTTAGTGTCTCGATTTAGCTGAGTAGTTATGATAATGTTGACAAATTTATGAGACAGAATTAATAAGAAGTTTAGCAGACTTCACTATGATTGAAGAAATTAATGAATTGATGAAATTCATCAGTCTCCGGTCTGAATATGCTAATTGAATGATCGTTTTTTCTGATATGAGGTTAAAGGCAATAGCATTTGCAACTCAGTCTAAAAGGACGGAATAAAATTTAGAACTTTTAGTAAACTAAAAATGACATCTTTTGAAAGATACAATTACAGTGATGCTAAATCATAATATATTACATCTTTCCATGTTTTTTCCACTTTATTAAATTTTTCTATCACTTGCCTTTACAAAAAAAAAAAAATAACTGAAGAAATTTTCGATTTTTGCCCCCAATAATTCAGGAAACGAAGCTTCATTTGATTCGGAAATTTTTTTTCTATTTGTAGAATTACAAATACAGAGTCATCATTTTGCAGCAAGAGGGACATTCACAGTAGACCCAGTGAGTGGAGTGGTACAAACAGCTATAAAACATTACAATCCTGGTGAAACTTATCGTATTTTCGTTCAAGCACGAGATCGAACACCGACAGATCCAGAAGTTTCTCAGGTGAGAACCTGAAGTTGTTCTGATGAGTTAAATTATGCTTATGGATTTTTCGATAATTTTAACATAAGGTTAGAAACATAGTTGAGACGGAATTTGGAAGATATTTCAATATTTAATAGTTTTTTATTCGCGACTTTATTCTGTTTGATCTTATTGAAATTTTTTCCGATTAATTTTTCTTCTATTTTTATTGGAAATCAATCCTAGATTTCAGGACAGCGAAGTCGCAATTTTGGAAGTATACGCCGGTGACCGTGCACCACAGTTTACTGAGCAGCAATACACAGTTCTTATTCCGGAAAATACTGGACTTAATTCCAAGTATTGCTACAGACCATTTTGCACACATTATTTAAAAAATAGTTTCCAAAAGTGAAATAAATCTGTAATAGAGTATATAGACGCTTAATTATGTCAGTATTTTAATATATTAATTTAAATAGCCCGGTTGAAAACTAAAGAAAACATCACGAACTATAATAAAATTTAGCATAATAGCTATCAGAGCAGAATGCTTCAAACCCATTGATAAGCAACGCAACAAAGGTAAGCTGCTGTATCAGCTTTATTCGAATACATCTTTGGTGGAACGTGTACCATCTTCATATTTCACGATTGATGCCGAACATGGCCTGGTTCGGCTGATAAAAGCGCTTGATTATGATGATGATACTCAACCAAAACATCATCAGTTGACAGGTTTGTTAAATTTCAAAAAAAAAAAAGAAAAAAAAACTTTCATTTTGTTCAAATTAAGAAATGTTGGAAAGGATGTATGAAGTCGAATTGCTATATTTTCTTGGATATAATGATTAGCAGAATATTTACTCATAGTTTTTGTTAATTCAATAAGCGTTATTTGAATTTTCCGCTTCAACTATTCATCTTTTCATGAAATTTTTAATCAGCCTCGTAATAGGCTCATGCCATCACAATTTGTTGTTGCTATCGATAAATGGACGCAAAATAGCTGGTTTACATTTAAAATCCAATTATATTTGATATGCTTTATCATGCTTTGAGGAGTTTTAACTATTGATGATATCACAAAGAATGGTTTGCATGATGAATTGAGTTATGATATTTCAGATATCACATTATTAGCAATTTTTTTTTTTTTTTTAATTAGAATATACAGGAGCAGTGAATTTAAATGAATAGATTATGACGCAGCACCTGCTTAAAAAACATGCGAATGCAAGCTCTCATTCAGGCCAATGAAAATCAATACAATTTATTTTAATACGTGATAACTTGTTCTCATTTCAAACAATTTAAATAGCACACTGCTTCTTATTCTAATTTTTTTGTCGGAGTTCAATCGTTGTTTGAACCAAAATATTTCTTTCACTTTCTCTCTTTGCAAATTTCAGGGATTTTCAAAGAATTCTCTTTTCAAAAGATGAAAAAGCTATTTGTGAATTCTTTTTGAGTTGCCTCACTAAAAATCAAACTGAGCAACATTACAGATTTTAACCTGAACGAGCATAGTGATTCAAAAATTTTTGTAGAAAAAGTCTTAATAATATAGTCATTTATTACCTTTTGCAAAAACTTGCGTACATCTGAATTGGTAAATGTAAACCAAAAATATTCGATATTTTAAAATTATTAACATATTCAAGAATTACAAAAATTTTGCAGAAAAAAGTGTGGAAAGAGATTTGGAGATGTTATAATTGACATAATTTCAACCCTTTAATTAAGTTGATTTAATTAAAAACAATGTAGTTTAATTGGTCGAATTGGTTTCGTATTTTATGCATAGTTAATGATGTAAACCTACGCTGATTTTAATTTGTTTGTAAATGAAATTTGAATTCCCAAAGAAGTTCCAGTTGATTGTTGATAAGATAAACACTTGTTTGCTATTTTCTTTTATAATTGATATAGTTTAAAGTAATTGAATTCTAATCCATATAGATTTAGTTTACAGTCTTATAGGCGAATAAATAATTTATTTAATTTCATTTAAATTTAACGTCCACAGGTATACGAGCGAGCTCTAATATTCTTTTCATGAAAATCAGTAATTTTAAAATAAAAATTGAAATTTTAGGACTGGATAAAGGATTACTAATAGAAAAGAAAAGGATTTAAATGACAGAATTTCAGAATAGAAATTTTGTGAAATTTCAGTTATCGCACTCGAAGATAGTAAAGAAAGTCAAGTACCGCTAAATATTTACATCGAAGATGTCAATGATAACGCTCCTATATTCACACAACCTATTTATAGTGCTACAATTAAAGAAGACATACCATCTGGCTATACTATCCTGACAGGTAAACTTAATTAATGAAATAATTCCGTTCTGGAAAGACTGATTAATTTTAATGTTCTTATAAAAGCACTAGTAAAGAGCATTCCATACTCAAACTTCTTTTATAGAATTTTAATTGTGATTTATAAAAGGAGTATTAAATTGAAAATTGTTTTCAGTGCAAGCAGATGACATGGATGACAATGAAAATGCTCGAATTAAATACAGTTTAGATGATAATAATTTCATGATCAATGATCGAGGAGAAATATCTGCTCGAGAGCATTTGGATGCAGATCAGAATCGAGAACGCTTCTTCATTTATCATTTCAATGTTACAGCAACCGATTATGGTGAACCATCACTCAGTAGTAGTGCTACGGTAAGTGGCATTTTTATTTTAAGATATGTGCATTTGACCTAATATTTTGTTAATTTGCAACATGTAAAATTCACACATCCTTCAGCCTCTTTAATTTGAAGTCGTTAGCTTACGAAAGAGCTTTTTTCATGATTGCAAGCAATTTTGTTAATGAAATTTTAATTTTTTTAAACTTTAATTTCAATATCAGGTACACATTCGCACAGAAAATTCAAATGACGAAGCTCCAGTATTTATTCCAAATGGAACTTATAATGCATTTGTTGCTGAAGATGCTTCAAGTGGAACGCCAATAGTGCAAATTCAAGCAATTGATCCAGATCGAGACCAGGTACTCTAAGATTGAGGAATCTGATTCCAGATTATTTTCATTTTAAGTTACCCTTTCAAAAACAGATTTTTGTAAAAAATATTATGCAAATTTAAGGTTTTCTATACATTTCTGTTATCGAATGGTGAAGAAACATCGGTTACTCAATTATTTGAGATTGATCGCGATACTGGTAAGCTTTTAACTGACTTCTTTAAAAATAATCTGTTGCGGAATTCTTTTTGATATTTTAGAGTTAAAAATCATTAGTCGACTGCAATGTCTTTTTTTTATGTTGGATTTGTTATAAGATTGGAAAATCTGATTCCGATTATTTTTATTTTAACTTGCATCTTTCAAAGACAGGTCTTTGTAAGAACTACCACGTAAATTTGGGATTTTCTATATGTAACAAATTGTTCACTGATGCAGTAAATATTTTTTATATGAAGATCTTAAAATTTTGATTCTGAATCAAAAATTTAGGACTGATCAGAGTTGGACCGAACGTTAAACCAGAAGATCTTATACACGAAAAGTCACCGTACACATTGACGGTAGTAGCAAGTGATGATGGATCCTGCTGTGGACAAAATACAAGCGAACTTCATATGCAGACTGCTACAGTCACTATTAGTAAGTTTAATGTTTTATTGATTTTTTAATAAATGACTTTTCAATTTCAGTTTCATTATTTTTTGAAGTTTGGTTATGTATTTCATGAATCTTATGTAACTGATTTACTGAATGTCCATCTTGGAGAAAGCAATTTACAGATATCGAAGATGTGAACAATAACAAACCGGAATTTCGTAGTTGTGAGAGCTATAGCAGTATCGCTAAGATTGAGGAAGGTGATTATAAAATCAATGCACCAGTTATTTTAAAGGTTATCTTCCAATATTGCTATCATGACAAACAGAGATAGAAAGCATGATAACATATTTTATTTCTTATGCGATTGCACTTCTTTCTGATTCTTTTTGATCGATGTCATTAAAGTTTTTTTAAAGATAAATTCCAGTAGTTTAAGCAAATATAAATTAAAATGTTAAGCAGTCCTGCACAAATTGCATTTAGGTAAAAGCGACCGACGAAGATTCACCACCAAACGGAGAAATTGTCTATTCGTTGTATTATTCACGATCTGAATCCCGTAAACCGTTTATTATAAATTCCAAAACTGGTGAACTGAGACCATCACCGTTTGTGCGCTTTGATCGAGAACAGAGAGCGCAAGAAGAAGTTACAGTAAAAGTGAGTTATTTTTAATTAATTAGAAGTAAATGTGATGGTAGCCTAAGAAGTTTAATTCCAGGCAACGGATAAGGGTGAAAGGCCGTTGATTGGCTTCTGTCAGTTTACTGTTCAAGTTCTTGATGTAAACGATAATGCACCGCAATTTCGCCGAGCGTTTTATGAAACTTCAATCTCAAGAAGTGCGGATGTCGGGTAACTTGTTTTTTTGATTTTCAAATTTAAGCTCAGTGATCTAATTACACCGCGAGACTGTTTATTCTGTTTAAATGTGTTCATTAACTTCGAGAAACATAAAATCAATTATAACACTAAGCGAAAAATGTTCAAATATCACGAAAAGCGACGCAGTTGTTGTTGAAGGTGTATGTTGGGTGAAAATAAATTTATTGACTGAATCCTGGAGTGTTTTGGGTTTTCTGTGAGGGGAAGGGAAGGACGGGGTTTAAATGTGCAATTGTTTAGCAAAACTAGTGCTAAATTTCTATCAAATATTTACGTAAGTTTCTGATTTTTTTCCATTCTGAACCCAGGAATTAAAAATTTCAAACGGCTTACAGATGGCTATTCTTCGGTGCTTATATAAGAAAAATTTCAAATTTCCAATTTTCTCAAATACAGCTTAACAATGTAATAAGCATTACAATAGTTCGCAGTTTCGGCAAAACGATATTTCAAGAAACTTTAAAGATAATTATCAGTTTTATCCTAACTGAATATTCCAGGTATTCAGTGATAACTGTCTTTGCGGATGATATCGATGCTCCACAGAATGCTCGAATAACTTATTCGTTGGCTGAGGATACATTGGTTGGAAAAGAACATCGCAAAGACTTTGAGTTTTTTCAAATAATCAATGAAAACAATGGTGAAATCACACTGGCCAGTCAAATCCCATCATATGTTAGTTTTATTAAGTTTCCAAAGTTTGAATTCCAATTAATGGAATCTGAAGAGAAAGATTATAAAAGAAAGATTGTATTTTGATTGAAAAATGAAAAATGTCCTCTCATTTTTTCGATTCGTAGCTTTTTTAACGAAAATTTTCGGAATTTTGATTTTTTAGATTTTTTCAGAAAAATCGTTTTGTTTTCAACGTTGTGGCAGACGATAACGGGAAACCGTTTGCTCAACAGAGTGCAGTGCAAGTTATTGTGAATGTTCATGAAAGACAACAAAGCGCGCCGCAGTGGCAAATAAGTGATGAATGTAAAACGACAGTTTCGGTCGATGAGGACATTCCTGTAAGTATAATGACTCGAAAAATATTGTTAGAAGCTTTCATTTAATTTAATGAAATTGTCACAATGGTAGGAAGGAAGAGCATTCTTTGAAATATTGGGATACATTTGCCTTCAAAATATCACTTCACACTTATTTATTTTTGGCTTTTTTACAATATTCTCTTAAAATCTTTATATTTTTCAGATTAATTCGGTCCTTTTTCGATGTTTGGCAATTTCTGGGGGAGCTCATCCAAGAAATCCAATTTCTTACAAGTTAGTTTTGAAATCATTGTTGATAATTACCTGTACATGCATGGTTTGTTTCATCAGCCTGAAGCTGTATCTGAGCGATTTTTTTGATAATGCTGAATTTTTTGCTGATATTATATTACATAAATCTGTTCACCTTCCAGTTTGACATCCATTTGAATCTTTTTAATTAATCTAGCGCTGTTAGCTGAACTTAGCGGAAAAAAGAAATTTTTATTAAAATCTATGGATTTTCTGAAAAGATGGAATCATGAAAAAGAACTATACAACTATCCGTAATTTCATCTGTTAAACTTTATTCTTACAAGACCTTGATGACTGCCTCCGCTTGAATTTATTGTAGAATGGCAAATGGTGCTAGTCGTGGTACTAATCACGACATGCATTTTCGTGAATTTTTGGAAAAAACAAATGGACAGGATTGGGTTGTTGTCAGGAATTTGGTTGGACTGGACTATGAGCAGCAACAGAACTATACTCTAACAATAATAGCCACGGTATAAATCCAACTTTTAT
Organism: Mansonella ozzardi; assembly: GCA_029876185.1. Lineage (NCBI taxonomy): Eukaryota > Metazoa > Nematoda > Chromadorea > Rhabditida > Onchocercidae > Mansonella > Mansonella ozzardi. The sequence goes on along the minus strand of JARVGP010000603.1, from coordinate 19,665 downwards.
ATTTGAACGTGCATTTGAGCGAAATTGAAATGTCTAAAAAATTAATCAATTTTTCCATTATGGCTTTTTCAAAAATAATTAATTGAAATCTTATTGCGTTTCATTTCGCATTTGATTTTTTATGTATTGCAAAAATTTATATTAGTTTAAGATGTATTTACCAAGAAAATGAATTGATTTGGTTGTTTGCAGGATATGCATAGTTTGTTAACATCCGACAAGCAGTTACAAATTATAGTTCGAGATAAGAATGACGTAGTCCCACAATTCACAGTTGATCTGTTCACAGGTACCATCGAAGAAGAACAGACACCAACAGAATTTTTAGCCAGGTAATTACTAACTTCAATAAAATCCTGTTTCTATTCATTATTTTTTGCACTATTACAAGTTGAAATATCCTGTTGTTTGTTGCAGATACAATGGTAGTCCTATAGCAGTAGTTAAAGCAGAAGATGCAGATTCTCCAGGTCCACAATCAGAAGTGCGATACCAGATCATTGATAGTAATGACAGTAAAGCAACGCGACTATTCCGGATCGATGAGCAAACTGGTGGAATATTCCCACTTGAGATATTTGATCGAGAAAAAAATGATTCGTTCATTTTTGACGTTGAAGCTCGTGATAGTACCTTATCAAGTTTACCCGGTACCTCGGGACCGAATAGAGGTGCCATATTTATTTTATTTGTCTTCATTTTCAAGCTTAATTTTTTTTGATCAAGATGAATCATAGATTACTTTTAGCCAGAATCTCAGAATTGATGAAGTGCTTATTTCATTTTCACGTTATCCATATTAGCAGAAAAACATTTCATGCTAGCAAAAAATATGCAGCCTGAACGGCTTCAAGACTTCTCAGCTTTCAAAATCTCGCCTGAAAAAAAGAGCATATTTAATTTTTTTGGCTTAATATTACAGTAATTTCTTCGCCTTTCAAACTTTGCAGATGTAAAAAATACATATTGGAGGTCAGTTCAGTTGTCCTTTTGCTCACTTTAGATATCGTTAAAATACAAATCTTTGTGGCTGATATCAACGATAATGCTCCATACTTCGAACAGACTCGTTATGAAGCTCGAGTTGAAGAAGGTGCAGAAATCAATGAAGATGTGATTACTGTAAAGGCATACGACTTGGATCGATGCAAGTTTTTTAATTACGATACTGAAGTCTCGAAATTCATATTAATAGCGTCCATTAATCGGTGATAGATAAATTCAGAATTTTTTCCCAAAACTAAAGAACTAATTGCAATAATAAAGCAAAGCAAACAAGTTACAGTATCAAATCTTAAATACGATTTGTATGCTGTGAATGGTGGACGAATACCATTCGGAGTTCGGACCGATTCCGGTGTACTGTTTGTAAAAGAACCACTCGATTATGAAAAGGTGAAAAAAATCAGTTAAAATTATATTTTGCAGAGGATATATCGTTTATTTCTTCTTTTTTTTTGTTTAAATAAAATATTTTACTTTTATTAGGAAAATGTGTATCACATGAAATTATTCGTAACGGATGGCAAACACAACGCTACAACGAATCTTTATGTGTACATTGATGATATAAATGACAATGCTCCTCAATTTGAAAAAGATTTATATCAGATTACGATATTCGAAGAAAACCAGGATTTACCGAAGACATTGCTCTTCGTCAGGGCTTCTGATGCTGATAAGGTTCAATACTTATCTCTGAAAATGCAAAGTTCTACCTGAAAAGTGCTAGCATTTTGATGTAATGCTGTAAAAACCTTTCGGCATTAATGATATAAACTCAAAAGGCGAAGTTTTGGTTTCGAACTCGCAGGATAATAATGAAATTGAAAATAAATTAATAAAAATATTTGCAACGCAATGCATCTGCTTGATATTATCGATCAAGAAAACAATCTTTCACACAAATACTTTCAACGATATAATGGTATGTTTCAGCAAGATGATTCATCTAAAATCGTTTATCGTCTTGAAGGGCAGGGAGTTGGCGAATTTTTCCGGATTGATCAATATAGCGGTAATATTGAGGTGATACGGCCCCTGGATCGTGATCCTCCAGCTGGTGCACCTGTCTGGAAATTTATTGTACAAGCGATTGACGACGATGGTCATGGACTGATTGGTTACGCTGATGTACAAGTAAATCAGGCTTTTAATACCTGCTGATAGTATCCGCTTTCATATGCTAAAATTTTTTTCAACTTTTTTTCGTCGTCGTTTTCCAAAAATAAATAAAGCAAAAGGCGTAAAAAGTGCTTGTCAGAACTGAACCTAGTTGTGGATACTTGAAAGTATGCAGAATCTTTTGTACGTCTTCATCTATCCTTTCATATTGAGTATAGATTTTACGGTTGACTACAAATTCACATGAAATTGACTGCTTGATTTCCTGGAAGTTCTAATTTCTTTTATGACTTTTCAGATTAATTTATACGATATTAATGACAATGCACCGATATTTGCCAGCAATTTAATTGGAACAATCGATGAAAATCGTGATCCTGGAGGTATTTGATATTATTTGATTGTTCCTGAATTTTGAAAGTTAAGAGATACGGGGAGGAAAAAAGACAAGATTAGTGACTTACTTGCAGGTGGGTTAGAGGGATTACCTAGACTTTCAATTAAAGTAATAATAACTAGCCTTTTGAGATGAAAGCGATGAAATGAGTACAAATCTTGAATTTGATTTACTACTCGCATGGTAAAAATACAAAATTCTTTCTGTATACCGTGTTCGAAAATGAAAAAAATTCAATGCCATAGTATTGAAAAAATTAGTTGCAGACGAAGGAGTGTTTGTGATGACAGTTACAGCAATTGATAATGATGATCCACACACGGAAAATGCAAAAATCGAGTACAGCATTCTGGTAAATAAAAAGATTAATGGTGAACCTATTTTCCGCATTGTTCCAAATAATGGAAAAATTTACGCCATGGTAATTTCTGTTCTGTCTTTCTCTCTCTAATAAGTACTAAATTCAAAGAGTAGTTTGCTCCTTTTTTTTCTAAAAGACTATATGACTTAATATTTTTAAAATCTAGCAAAAAATGGATCGTGAATCACTGTTGGGAAACCAATTTGTTATCCAAGTTCGAGCTGTTGACAAAGGAACACCTTCACTTGAAGGTAAAGTTTTGAATATCCAAACAAGTTTTTTAGCAAAATGAAATATCAGAAGCATTTATTTGGAAATTTTCTCTCATTACCTCTATTCTATAACACAGATCGTTTCATTTAGGTTTATCATTGCAGTACATCTCATTATTGATTATAGAATGACTTATTAACTGTAAGTTGAAAACTGAGCTGATAAAGAAATAGTTTATTGTTTCAGGAACAGGAAATGTAACAATTCAAGTGAGGGATGTAAACGATAATGAACCGTATTTTGAAAAGACATTATATGTTGGATCGGTTGCGGAAACTGCATTAGTTGGTTCAGCAGTTATTAGTGTATATGCTTTGGATAAAGATACTGAAGCAAGGTAAGCAAGATAGATTCTCAAGTCTTAGCGACGGGAGATAATTTGAATAAAATTCTCAAACATTTCACTAAAAATTAGGGAAGTTTCAATGATTTTATAGCTGGTAATTGTTAATTTAAGTTCATTTTGATTTCCTTCTCGTTGATTTTTAATAAAAGCTATTTATTATTAAGAGATAAATTTTTCAGTGAAAATATTTTTTCTTATGAACTAATGGATGAACATCAATATTTTTATGTGACAACGGAAAGCGGTTCAAGTGGTAAAAGTGTTGGAGTCCTTCGGGTTAAAAAGGTTGTTTTCTGTTTAAATTTAATTAACAAGCGAATTTGTTACTTTCATTGGAGTTGCGAAGTATTATCGAACCTTTCAGCAATAAAATCTCAGCTGCTATGAAATTCCTAAATTGCCAGTTCAGTTAAAAGCACGATAGCACATGAAAGTTAGAGTTTTTTCAGCTTCATTCCGTAAAACAGCTTTTCATCCGGCATCCTCGCAAGTCTCTGCTTTTCCATACCTCATTCAAATTGTAATTTTATGTTCTTATATCTGATCCTTGATTTCTGATTTACACTTTCCACGTCGTTTATTTCTGACACCTTGTAATATCGAAATCAATCATCACTGGATTCCATGCTTTTCGAAGTACACAATACGTTTCTTATCAATACTTTTTCTTTCGTGTCCTTCATTCTCATTTTTCTAATCTTCCTAATCATATGATTTTAAATATCCTTCTGATGAAAATAACTGCTGGCATTTACCAAGTAAAAGTACAGAACCAAAAAAAAAAAAAAAAAAAACAGTCATTAAACTTCTACTTATATCTTGGAAGATTATAAGTCATTATCTTGTCTTCTACTTTTAAACACTGTGGAAATACCGGCTTTACTTTATCCGATTTTTACGATCTTTTGATAGTTTCCATATAAATAATGGCTTTTGTTGGAAATTTTTGCATTTTCAATTCAAATTCTTTTGAGAATAAATTTTTGAGAATGAAGTATTCTGTCTACTTTTTTCCCTTAAATGGTTCTTATTCTTGCAATTCAAAAACCTGTCGCATTGCAATCTGTCATCATAGCCATACTTATCATCATTAATCCTCATCATTCCTTATCCTTTAGTCATAGTATTGTGCATAACAAAGTTATCCACGGATAACTGGTGAAAGTTCCGTCATCTCTGTGGATTTTCTCAAGTGATAGTAGGTGAGCAGATGCTTGTTAGGATGAAATAAGAGATAGGAGATTTTCAGGTTTGAGTGGTTCAAGTTTGATGATATGGATGTATCTCCAGAAACTTACAAAGTTCTTTATTAACTTCCGGAAAATATTGCACGAATTTAAACAGAACCAATCTTTTATTTCGATATTCTTTCGGAACTCAATTAATAATTCAAGAAACTGCAGATTGTGAAATATAGTTAAATGAATTCCAGAAAAAAAATTATTGAATTTTACTCAATTTTATTAGCAAAGCTGTGTTTTAGCGGCTTTTTGTTAATTTTTATGAGGTAACAATTAGCGCTATCATGAAAGAAATAGTTTTGCCTAATCTTTGATATTTACTTTCATGGATAAGTAGCATTTTATCCTATAAATCCACCAGTATTCAAAATTATCTTGCTTAGGGGTGAATGTTCCCGTGGAGACTATACACCTTGTTCAATAACTCTTCAGCTTCTGCATATTATACGTCTAATAACTAGGACCAAATATTGTGGCTCATATGTATGTCATTGTTGTGTCGATCCTAAGGTGCAGTACCGACACTTGCAGTCTCTCCGTAAGTTTGAATGTTGCACAAATCCTTTGTATTCTTCCAATAATTTAAAATTACGCTAAGGTTGGAAAATTATTTCAGCGCACCGATACAATTTTTTGAATAGAAATATGAAAATTTTGAAAATCCAATACAGCCAAACCAAATTATCCAAGATTTCTTGATACTGGTAGGAAACAAGTAGGATAACGCAAGATGTTATCATTATTTCAATAATAAATATTACTCTGAAGTTATGAAAATGATACATTTTCGTGATAATTTTTGTGAAAAAAATATTTTTAGAAAATTATTCAGCGTAATTTTAAACTGTACTTGAAACTATATATTTATCTAATTTGATTTTTATAACCATAGCGAGAGTAAGAGTCCAAGAGCTGTTCTTACCATTGAAAATTGACTTTTTTTTTTTCTAAACATCTATGATATAATATATTAAAAAATTCGGTACTGTCTCTCAGAAAATATCGAATCATACGAATCATAATCAACCTTTTGTCTTTCATTTTCCTCCATCATTTGTTCTTTTTCACAAAATTTTCACAGTTATCTGCAATTATGGCAACCAAGATAGTCACGCATTATTTTCTTCAGTCTAAACATCTATGATGTAATATATAAATCTAATTTTTTGGAGTGAACTAAGAAGCTAATCGACTGCATGCCTTATCACTACAATTACAATTGTGATTCGTTGTAAATATTTTTTGCAGTGAACTAAGAAGTGTTTATTATATTTAAGAAATGTAAACTGAACAAAATTTTGTTGTCATACAATGTCTCACAAATTTTAAATTGATAAATTGTCAAAAATAGACCATGTCCTGCTGCAAAATGTTCAAGTTGCAATGAGCAATACAAAGACAAAATGGAAATTGTTACGCCAGCACGAACATATCCTATCTCTTCTCTCTCCGATTTCCTCATTTCATTAGTTCTTCTTTTCAGAGAATTGATTCCTGAGTTCACCAATATAACGTTTAATAAACAATCCCTCATTATGAATGCTATGACAACCTTGTTGACATTCAATAACCTGTAATCAATTAATATCGTATCTAAATCGGCCTTAATTGACTCCTCTCGCTTCTATCATCCTTCCATTTTCAATTTGAGGCATTATTCATCCATCATGCATTTTCATCAAATCCTTAAATTTATAAAAAGTATAGATTTTTTTTAGTGAAAAATTGAACTATAAGGAATGACAAGAAAAATAAATATAAAAAATAATAATTATCAAAAATCATCTATTTTCATTAAAAGGTCTGCAGGCTAGACAGAGCACGAAAATGAGAAACAAATTTTCTTGTTATTCCATATAATTTACTGAAAAACTCACTCTCTTGCTCCTCTGTAATAAGCACTGTTATGAAAACAAAAATTTTTGACATATATCCAAGTCGAAACTCAAATCATATTTAAGGAGATTTTGGGAAATGCATATATTTACTTTTGCATTTTGTTTGCTATCCAATTTCTAAATGTGAAGAGAGCTTCCGAGGAAAGCTAAGAGTGGATCAATTCTTACTTGCAATGTTAATTTTAAATCTTAAACTGTTCTGCAAATTTCACATTGATTACTCATTGTAGAAATAATATCTTGGAAAAATTGAGGCATTTCGTTGTCACTTTCGTCTTAGAGAAGAAAACTTGTGGTGTCGTCTAAATCCGAAACTTTTACACGAACTTTGGAAGCATAAAGGAATTGAATTAATGGTGAGGAAATATCTAGCTGGAAATTTCTTTCACTCTCTTCTAATATTGTGATGGATAAGAAAGAAAGTTACTTTCATATATTTTAATGAATATCACCAATTCTTATAAAATCTTTTGCATCATCTCCTATCATTTGTACTAATTGGCAGGACCATAGGCGGATGAGAGAGCATAAACCACCTGCAATAATTTAGTAATTGTTGCCGCACACTGTAGGGATACTGTACGTTGCCAATAATATGTCCATTAATGGCCGCGCTTTTGTTGATCTTTTTATTCATATCATAAAAAGGTCAAAAGAAGACATTTTGTAGGATGGTCTTGGTGAAAGCATATTTATATTGTGCCTCAACTTTATTCTGAAAGTTTACTTAAGTTTTATGCCTAACAATAGTTGATTGTATAGTTGATGACTAATTGATTGTAGGAGATGTATTTTATTTTGTATTACTTTATGGAAATTCACCTCTATTGAGTTAATGGAACATATAACTTCTCAGGTTCCTTTTTAGAATTATAGTGTTTCCATTCTGAGAAGAGAAGTTGGGAAAGATGGTAAATGGAATGTCCATTTTATCTCTCCTGAGCTTAAATGCTTTCAGAGAGAGGACATAACGCTGGAAAGTTAAGATTGTGTTCATATTGTCCTGGAAAACTGTAAATCTTAAAACAATTTTTGGTTTTTAATGCATGGCCTCTGATTTTAGGGCAGCCAGTTACAGTTAAGCTTCTGGAAGTATTAGGAAAATGTGGCTCACCTAGTTTTCAGCGCACTTTCTAATAAAAATATTGACTCGAAATTTTTTTTGAAGTGATTGCAAATAAGTTCAAAATGGGTCACTTTTGCAATTTTTATTATTCAAATGACTTTTTCATAAGTAAGAAGCCAATAGCTGTGATTTGTTACCAACTGACCTTGATTTTGTCAAATTGTTGCGATGAAATTTTATTTGGAACTTAACTGATATTGGAATTCCTCGGTTCCTATTATTTTTTTGTATTTAATTGTTATTTCGTTCATAATATCCAGAGCTTCATTTTATAACTAATTTCAATCATACCTTCCTCTCAAGGTGTCGGAAATTTAATAATTTAAACTACAATAATTCCCAGGTATTTTATATTTAATGGACTATATGGCTCCTTACTTTTAAGTTGCTTTCTTTCAAACTGATTGCATAAATTTTCTCTGACTTTCAAAATCGCACACAATAATCCAAAGAAATGATTATAACTTACTTAACCTTCGAAAAACCTGACTTAACCTCATTGGTTTTTCGAAGTAGAAATATAAAGCGCTTCTCTCATCAGGTATTTCGAGATTTGACATCACTGAGATCTGTCATGGTATTCTTACTTAATTTCCTCTTCGTCACACTGAAATTTTGAGTGTCAGATATCATCCTAAATATCTGATAATATCTAACTTCTCTAATAATATCTAACAAGTTATTCTGTTTGATATGAATGTATTTTTCGAAAAGCCTTGGTCGAAGTTAAACATTTAAAAATTAAATGGTTAAACATAAGAGAAGCACCGCTCAGAAAATGAAATAATCATGGAAAAGGATGAAGTATTTTTAAAATTTTTTAATATTTCATAGAATTTACGCATTGCTGATAGGATCGATTTTTCAATACCAAGTGTCGGTGAGTCCAAGCGTTTGATAGTCTGGGTTAAAAGCCAGAGCCATTTCGCTAACCCTTTGCTCTATTTTTTGTTTACATGGTCACCTCTTTCACCACTGCTTTTTTTCCTCGTTGTCCCAATTGAAAAGTCTTTACATTCTGTGGCTCAATATCAACAAGAATTACCTGTCTGTTTTCTCTTGCATTGCCCTTTGCGGTAGATAGTTTTATTATTTCTCGCGAGCACATAAAGTTAACTTGCTTACTGTCTAAAGTTTTCTTTATCACTGTATTTTTTATTCAGAGTTACCTTCTGCTTCTTCCGTTCATCTTCATACCATTCATTGCATGCCTATTTTAGGATTTTGTTAAAGCTTTTAAGATTTCGTTAAGGAGTATTGAGATTTCTCTAACAATTCGCGATAAATTTCAATACAACTACTCGAGCATTTGTTAACGTTTTTCAGTGGAAGACATTCTGTCGGTAAAATGTTTTATGGGGAAACGAAATATTTGCAAAGTTAGATATTTCACTTACCGCAATTGTACCAAAGATGAGAATGTTTTGATCGTCGTCAAATTATTGGCACAAATCTCATAACTTTACAGCTGAAAATTTTTAAGCTTTGTGCTAATTTGTATGCAAATTTGTTGTTGGAATGAGTGGTCGTTCATAGGCATCATTTTATTCATTTTCCCTTAGAAATGAGACATTCAGCAGTCACCTTCTATTTGTACTACAATTGATCCTATCTATCTTCAGCACTTTTATTTACTCTAGTCCCGATCGCCAGCTCTCCACCCTAACACCACACAATTACGTTGTTACGTTGTTTACTTATGTTATTTGGCTAACGGGCACGCCTCTGACCTTTCTTCAGATAGCACACAGATGTAAGCTTCCCTGCTTTGCTCTCTTCTTGGCATTTCGACCAGTGATCAGAAATATAATTATTGATTGTTTTTTAAAAATTTCTACTTTAGAATTTCCATGTACGTTTTTTGATAAATAGAACTAGTTTAGATGAATTACTGTTTTTTGCTAAATTTCATTTCAAGTAATATTGAATGTAGAGAGGATCATCAAGATTTTATTTTATTCATGGTAAGTGTCGCTTGGTAGTGATACAATTGAATTCAAGTAAAAAAGATAAAACGTTTTGATTTGATGAAAGAACGCGCAGTTAATCATTGGTTTTTTGCAATAACAGTGTTGGCGATTGTGCCCGATAATTGTTCTTCTGTTCAAGAAAAAATTGAAATTGGCTACTTTTTTGGCACAGATTAAATGAAACGATTAGATTTTTACTATCTATGAGAACAAAATTTTCTCTTTCATCTTTCGAAAGAGAAAAAGACGAACTATCCCTTGGGTTCCTGTCTCAATATTTGTTCGAATAATGATAAATTTTTTCCCTCAGCTGGGCCAAATAACCAACATCCTAACTTCTTGTCCATTTATATTATTCTTTCCTTTTTTTTTTCATAGTTTAAGGATTCAAATCTTCCCCTCCTCAATTCTTTCTATTTTTTTTTTTGACGGCATTTTTTATTAGTTTGTTCAAGTACTCTAAGCTTGCATCATCTGATAAATTGGGTCATTAACAGGAAAGTAATAGGATATTCCGGAAATTGGCATTTCCCTTTTCCTAAATCATTGCCACTCACCATAATGCATGTGCTTTATCTTAATATCTTTCTTGCAAATATATAATTGTGCAAAGAAATAATTAGCATAATAAGGAGTGCAAAAAGACGACATGCAGCTCTTTGCCTTCTCTTGGCCTCTTATTGAAGTGTCCATCTGGGCACTTTCTTAAAACTAGGATTTATCAAATACACTTTTTCTCATCACTTCACTTTCCTTATTAATTAATCGCAGCAAAACTCACATAAACTATTCTATCAAAATACAACGGAATGAAAGCAGTCCTTATGCTGTTATAATTCACATCGCTGCATATATGATTAATATACATATACGATTAAATATATCGTAATTCATATCTCTATTAGAGGTCATTTTACCTTCAATTACTTTTTATGATCAAATTCAAGTATGGAGAGGTCTGGGACGAAAGAGAGATAAAAGGATAAGCGGCACGGATTATTTCTGAAATTAGCATAAGAAATTTAAATTAATACTTTTTCACCGGATAATAGTATTAGAAGCTGTCATACTAATCAACTGTTTTTTGTGAAAAGACGTTTTTATTTATTTTACTTTTCGGGATGCGGAAGTCTTTGTGTAAATTGCATATTTTTAAATTTATACTTCAGCGGTATTTTCATCGAGATTTCTGCACAAATCATAATTTTCAAAGTATTCTCACTTCTCATTAATGAAATTCCATTCATTCTATTCGCTTAAAGTTACAAATGAAAGGTTACTTTATTTTTTGCATAAAGCATAAAGTTAACTCTTCTACAGTTGCAATTTTGACAGGTAAACTGTGTTTTTAGACTTGTATTTCAAACATGTACATTTTGGGCATTATGCCTATAAACTGTCAAGTTAATTCGATGATTTTAAGAACTTTTAAATTTTGCACAATTTATGAGAAAAAATGGCAAAGAAAGAAAAAACTAAGAGACAAGAATGCCTAAACTTAATCCTCTTAAAAATTTCTTAGTCCATACAGAGAAAACATTCCACATCCTTTTAGATTCATTGCGGAACCAAATACTAGTCTAAGATAGTGTGTGCAGAATTCACTTCTGAAACAAATCTTAGTCTGAGATACTCTGCACTCTTGGATTATTTGAGAAAAAAATTTCATCTTTGTAACAACAGAACAACATATGTACTTTGATGGTAAACGAATTGGCCTTCCATAGGCAAATTGCTTTCCTTCCTCGTTTCAATAAATTTGGATAATCACTGCGCTTGCATTGAATGTTCATTATGCCTTTTATAATATCATGACAGGTTACATTCCCTTTCCGTTCTCTTCTAACTGTAATTCTTATCTTGTCCTTTCAAACACATCAGCGAAATTCCTACTTATAATTCCACGAATAACTAATTTCCTTTTATTTACAGCAAAGCGAATAATTCCTAACCTCTAGAATGTAAATTGAATTGAAAAGAAAGTTTGAGAGTTGGCAATTTCAGTCTCTTCGTTTCTATCCACTATCTATCATGTTGCTATTGCTAAGTTATACGGAAGGTTTGATAAATCCTCTCTTCCTGCTATCCTAATGATAGACAACTTTTGATATCCTGTTTATCCTTCATTTGAAAATATTTCTTGCATTGAAGTTAGCTGAAATAATGTGCTGAAATAAATAAGATTTATTATTGCATAGCTTGAGTGACCTAAGCGATGCCATATAATTGAACAATCAAGTGCGGAAACTTTTGGGCCATTTTCTTGCGTGCATGTAGTTCAGAGCAGTGAACAAAAAGTATTACTAAGTTCTCTGATTAATCCCGATAGTTCCAAGGCCTGAGTACGATTGCTTTCTTCTCTCAGAATTTTTTTCTACTCATACAACTAGTTGTCATTTTTGATGATTTTAATGCAAAAAATTGTCGATAATCTTAGGCTGATTAATGAAGCTTTAGGCACAACTTCGCTTTAAACTTGTATAATGACCAACTTGGGATTAACATTAGTAGCTTTACCTCCTTTCTAGAGTATCTCTGCAACTGCATTCTATTCTATCATATACTCCTCTCCAATTTAGAAAATGTCGCAGTGGGTGGCGACGATAGATGGCCTTGGAACGTAGGCATGCATAAAACTACGGGAGAGCAATCAATTGAACTGTGAGTTTGTACCTGAAAGAAGTATGTGAGAAAGGAAGAAAGAAATCCATTCGCTTGTCGTGACGGATCTTCCGATATGTACGATGAAACCTTTATTATCTTTCTCTCAACTCTTAACAACGCGAATTGAACCTTTAATGATGACCCTACCATGAATTGCTTGCCGCAATAATTTTAGACTCATTCTAGCTTAATAAAGTTTTCTTGTTATCAGCTAGATCATTGATTTTTTCTGCAATATTTTTATATAAAATAAGCAGAAAAGATATATAAGAAAGGAAATATCTGCGCTATTTTATCTTTTCTTGTCGACAAGTCTTATGAATGTTAAATTTTTCTATTCTTTAGCTAAAAATACAGAACTTTTTATCTTTACATAACATATTTCTCTATTTTCGTCATTTTAGTGTGAAATTTCATTAAAACTCATGCATTCTCATAAATTCCTTTAAATACTATCCGAAATACAAAATGTAACTGTTGCCTTAATTTCTCTCTTATCCTTTTTCCCATCTTTATTTCTCAGTAGAAAGAATCGAGAAGAGGACATTACTGAAGATCGAATATGTACGCTTCAATATTCGATCTCCGACAGTACAGTGTGATATTTGTGTTGTTCCTAAAGTTCCAAGTTATATGAATTAATAGTTTTCTTGACCTTTTCCAGCTATATCTTTTTTAAATTAAAAGTACAACTTTCGACATATGATTTTTTGAGAAAATTGAGTCCATTTTTAAAAAATGTTCAATTCATTGCATGTTCATGTTAACTCTTGGAATAAGAATTGTTTATTTTAGAATAGCTGCTGCTAAGTAAGTTTAAAAAACTGTTTTAAACTGTTTTAACAAGACTCTTGAAATTTATAATTTCCAAGGAGCAATCTTCGATAACTTAATTTAGAGCATTATGGAAATCAATGCATAGCACAGGAAAATATGCTGAATAAAGTACTCCAAAGTTTTAAACAAATTTGAATTAGGAAATAAATACAGAAACAGGAGATGAAAGTCATCTGTCGTCGTTCAAATCCGCAACTAACAGTCCTTATAAACTGTTGTTACTATCATTATCAATGCAAATGATCGAATGATGACGAAAAGATTAGCATTTGAAAAAGTTGCTTCTGTGCAAATGACCTTGGCTGTATGGTAACTTATTGCATGCATAATTATGGAATATAAAATCTTAAGCAGATATAGCTCTCAAATTTTGAGTCAACATGAACCTTCGGTAAGGTTCATGTTGACTCAAAATAAGATATGACTCAAAATAAGATCAAAAATGAGTAAGATTTTGATTGATTGTAAGGATACAATTTTCTTAAAATTGAATGTAAGAGAAATACTGAAATAAGATGGCTATTTGCAAAGTTTGATAAGATGCGAGTCCTTATGTCTTCTGTCATCATATGATTATCAGTGAATTAAAGAATTTTATTGATAATAACTCATTCAGTCTTTTTATTTGCTTTAATAATCTCTGCTGAAATCTGAAAATTTTCATTTTTTATGAATCATAAATTGCATGCATTGTCAGCGCTGTTGAGATCTTCACGATTGTCGAATTGTTTCAGTGGGTAGTTATCTTGAAATTTAATCCGATAGCTTACCCACCATACTGTTCTTGATTTGAGTACGGTTGCTGGAGATGATTACATGTATTGAGCTTTACAGAGAAAAGAAATCAAAAGTTCCTTTTGATGTAACCATCAAATAATTCTAAACAGTTCGAAAAGACATCTAAATTCCAAATTTCCATTAGATCTATAATTTAAATTATTTTCTTGATTTTTGAAATGCGCAGGCAATTAAATCGGTTATTGCCTGATTCAACGTCCATTCGATCAGATTTAGGACATGACGACAATTATATACTTGTTCCTCGCATCATTTGCTCTCTGTTTTCACTCTTGATTTTTGTGCTCCTGAAGCTTTTTCTTTAAGATTTTCTCAAATTAATTTCAAATACATTTACTGAATAGGAAATTAGGAATTTGAATCATTTATCCACTACAATATTCTGACAAAAATCAAAAATTACTCATTCTTTACTCTCTCATTTGATAGCTTGGATTTTTTATGTGTAATTGACAGTGCAATGATAATATCATCCACATTTTGTTTCAGTCTCTTTCATCGCTTGAAATTACGATTAATTAGGTAGGAATTTCTTCAAATGCGATAATTTTCTAAATATTTGCTGCAATTCTCCGAAAACTATCCAAAATAGTTTGAAAGATCCCTCATTAAAGGCAAAACAATTCCTTCACTTGCAAATTTATTCACCTTTTTATTCCATTCTATATTAGTATTTAGTGGTATTCAGTTGCAAATACTTAATTGGTACTTATGAAGGTAATACTTGGTTATTTTGAAGATAAAGTAATCGTACTACGAAGTTAATTTAACTTATTGTGCTATCTTTTAAGGAAACTAATAAAGAAATAGTAACTATACTTAAGCGAACGGTAATTAGTAGATTGACCTGGCATATTTTTTTTTTACAGTAGAATATCTAATTCACAAAGAAATTTTGTTATTGGATAAAATATGTCGAACTGACTAATATCAATGTGTTATCAGAATCTACGTGGATGAGACTTTTAATTTTCAATATAGTCAAATATTCTACTCTTTCCTGCTTTGTCGCTTCTTGCTTTCAATCATATTCGTCAGTTTAGTTATAAAGAAAGTTGTAAAGAGCTTTATATGCAATTAAATTTAAGGCATTGCATCCTGGAGAAAAACTAGTCATTTTTTATTTAAAAAATTTTTTGATATTTCACGGCTGGATTTCTTTTATTACCATCAATCGTCGTCAAGGACACAAACCTATTTATGTCTTGACAATTAAGGTTTTCTTCTTCCAATGATCAGTTGCTGAGATTCATCGATGAAATCCCTGCAAGATAGCATCAGCTACTTTAAATTTTGAATGTCAGTGAAATTCATTGCTATTTCTTTTTTTCGCTGTAATTTCATTTATTGTTCAAGGCAGAGAGAGAATGATATTAGTGATGCGTTGTTCCCGTGTGATCCTTGCAATGTCCTTGTCAACTAAAATTTATTTCTCAGTTTGTTATTCGATGTTATCTGTATTCGTTTTTGAACAAAAAGATACACTTTTTATTCGTTTTTGAATGTGAGAAATAAGGTATTCTGTGTTTTCAAATTCAGAATGCTGGCCAATCCTAGGTCAATCAGAAAATTTGTCGTTTTTTCTCTTGAGAAAAAATTACTTCTGTAATCGTTTCTGCAGCTTTGATCATATAAGTGCACCAAAATAAGAAAAATTTTTGCAACATTCATTTGGAAATTCGTCTTGAAGTACTTCATGAATTGTTATTGAATAGATTTGAAGTACTATCAAATCGTATATTGAGGAGTAGTGAGGAAAGAATGACTAGAGGTAAGTGTGAATTTGACAAAGAAGCTTATACAAAAACTTCCAATCATGTAATTTAACAAAAATTGTCGTCAGCAGATGAATGAATGAATTTCGATATCATTTTTTGCTATTTATTTGAGGGAGCAGTTTGTCTGCCATTTGCTAACTTCTATAGATATCATCTGCAATCACTATGAGTCTTGATATTAGGACTAATAATTCTTCATTCTTATGTTTCTTTTGAAAATGTGACAAAAATCATGTGTGTATTAATGATGATCATCTACACAAGCCATATTAGCAGATAAATTTTTGAAATAATTAAAATCAAGTTTTAATAAATTTGAGGGAGTTTCGAAAAGTTTTGATTCCAGATGACAAACATGATGTAATTTAAAACTTAGAATCTTAAAATGATCGTTAATTTGGAAACTTTTTCCAGAACAGTGTCTGTTCCCCTAAAATTTTACATTTAAAATGGAAAACATTTATTGGCAAGTACTACGAGCACTTTTCTAAAATGACATTTTAAAAAAATACATTTGAGAAGAAGAAATGAGAAGTTTGTCGATCATATCATACATAAAGGCTCCTTCATGCAATTCGTCTTCTAATTTGTATTCCCAACATAAATGAAATCAGTTTGTTCAGTAAAATTTCTCTAATTAAAAAAAAACCATTTCACTCGACTAGAAGAAGACTTTCTCTTATGTATTTTATTCTCCATATCATAAAGCATTTTCCTTATTTATCACTTTTAGGATTTTTTTTTTTTGCATGACTTCTTCATCAGTTTTTCTCAGTTTCTTCTTCTTTCTTGCAATTCTATTTCTTGTGTTTGCATATTTCAACAAATATGTTTCGTTAATTTTGAACCTGTATTGGCTAGAGAAATTGCAAAACAGCATTCTGACAAGTCTGACAGCTAATTATATCGGTCAATGTATTTAATTAATATGCAACTAATTGGTTTATCGTCTTTTTTGCCACAATTTTCTGATCAATATTAGTAAAATGTGTGGTGAAAAGTGGCTGCTGGAAAAACCTATTAATTCCTTTTAATGCAAGCTTGGCCGTTTTTTAAGTAGAAATAGAGCAAAGTGGCCCAAAGCCCTTTTTTCTTTTTTATTATTTTTTATTTGAATTTTCTCACTTGGCTCTCTTTTCCTCTGCTTATTCATTCATTTAGAAAGATGTGAAGAGGGAGAATCCACACAATGATCTGGATTTCAAGTATCAGTTGAATATTTATAATTCTTTTATCAAATTCAATTTACTCACAAATCTTTTTTCTCTCTTTTCAATATCTCTTCACTTAAATCTTTGTGGATCATTAAGTCTCAGTTATTTGCAAATAGTTTCTCAATAATTCGTAAAATATCTTTTTAAAAAAGCACACGAAAAAAGGTAAATTCTGAAGAAGAAAAGAGAATCTTTTTTGCAAGAACCTCATCCATAATGCTAATGGTCACTGAGTCAGTTGGACTTCTGAAAAGGTCAAGAGCCCTTGTTTAGTGAGAAATAATTCGTCCATGATATCAATACTTTCCATAAACTTGGTAAAACTTGCCAAAATTCTGTTCAATTTATGAAATCCACTTAAAATAGGAACAAGTGATTGTGTCCTTTCACTTGTTATACGATTATGATTTTTTTGAGCTATATCCATCGATCAAGGATGAAAAAGAAGATTTTAATAAATATTCCTTAAATGATAATTCAAATTCCATAATAACAGAACCATTCCAAATTTGTAACGCTAACCTCCCACACGAGGCATAACAACAATTTTTCTAAAATTCTTTTTTAAAGGAAACTTTTAAATTTGACGGATTTCCATTTTTTTTTTTCATTTTTTCTCCGTGTTTCGTTGACTACGCTTAATGTTTGGGATTCTTACTTTAGTGGTCAATTACACCGATCTAACTTTAATATTCAGATCATACTTTATGTTTCACATTCCATCTTAAGTATCCATTTTTTAATTTAGGACTCCTCCCACTTTTTAAATATCATTTTTGCATTTCCCAAACTTCGATGTAATTATATTGGTGAAAAAAGTGTGTCTCTCGGACACTGCCTCACACACTCCTATTCGCGCAGTTTCATTTCTTCTTTCTGTCTGTCTATCCCTCAATTTGTTGAGGCATAAACCTATATGAACATGTAGAGACACAGATGAAGCAGCTGTCCACTCCTCTGACCACTATCGCTTAGACTCGAACTCGAGCTTCATTGTCCATTTCATGTTCGTTTCCTCGCTCATACTATGTATTTTCTTGTATTCCCAAACTTTTGAATAGTTTTTTCAAGCCTGGGAGATATCTAAACATAGGCTTAATCCTCTATACGTCTGGGTTTCTTTCTCAACGTTGCTGCATATTTACGTCAATTTTCAATATTTCTAATTAAATTTTATTTTTTTTTTTTTTAGATCTTATAATTGTTTGGCAAGATTTAAGAATATCATTATAAGAAGTTTAAGATTTTAAGAAATTTAAAATGTCTATTTGTAATTTTTGGGAATTATACCGTTAGCATACTCATAAATGCACTTTGACATATGATGATTTTCGTTATTGATTTAGACAAAAATGATTTTTCCAACAATTTTTTTTTATTGTATTCTGTTTTTACCATTCATAGATCATACAGTATTTTGATTGGATGGTATTAGTTCAGATTTTTTTCACGATGAAATGATGAATCGTTCCTTTTAATCAATTTCGGTTATATAAAAACTTCTACGCACACTTCGTGAAGCGATAAATAGCTAGGATAAATCATTTCATCCTATGAATACAAATACCTTTGAAGTGCTCCATACTTTTGTTTTGGGCGAAATTGCCTTTGTACTTTGCCGATATGTGTGACAGAAAGAGAATAAATGATTCGCTTTTTCATTAGTTTCAAAAACGAAAAATTCGGTGAATAGTTGTAAAATTATAATGTCTTGGGTCGATAGATATCTGGGTGCTAGGAATTTTCTTTCCTTTAGAAAAAAAAAAACTTTCATCCATCTATTTATAATCATTTCTTGCAAATTTTTCTTTTTTAACTTATAAATTTTTTCTTGTTTCAAATGTAAAAATTTTCATTATTTTTTACCTCTCGCTGTTTCGTTTCGTTTCATATTTTAGTAAGAAATCCGAAAAAAAAAAAAAATTGCTGATTTCAGAAGGGACAACTTTTGTAAATAAAAATCTCTTGTATTACTCAGATCAACATTTCTGCTTACTAATATCTGCTAGAATTTTTTTTTAGCGATATTTTATATGTTTGATGAATAAACGATATAATTTTTTTCAAGTATCTATGTGTCTATTTTATTACTTTACTTTGAATACTGCAGGATGCTAAACTATTTGTTTCTTTCTGTTACTTGCCGACGACACAATAGGATGCTTATTGAGAGAGAACAATCACATAAAGCAAATTGTTTTCCTGTTTTCATTTTTTTCATTTACAACTTCTTACAAATTTCTTTCTTTGAAACATTTATCCCAAATATATTCCTTCAAGTCACTGTAAATAAGTCTTGAAATGCTGTTTTATATTTTTATTAGTGGGCTATAAATTTCATATAATTCTTATATTCATGTAGCGCTTTTTTGTTGAAGCATGCGAACTGATCGATTGATGATGGATTTGATTTTGTTACAACAATTTGATTGTGTAGGAGAATGCATCGTATTGCTATTGTGATCATCGCAAAATATTTTACTTTTTTCCTTAGAACGTATTTGAATTCAAAAAACCATTACCGAATTTCCGATTGGGAATTTAACGATATCGCAGAAGTGATCCGTGAAATGATTGATATTGTTTGTTTTTTTTTTTTTTTTTTTTAAAAAAAAAAAAAAAAAAAAAAAAAAAAAAA
>JARVGP010000602.1:0-36209 GCA_029876185.1 Mansonella ozzardi | reverse complement strand
TTCAATATAATTGTTTAAAAAAAAAAAAAAAAAAAAAAAAAAAAAAACGATTGAAAGAAGCAAATCAAAATTTACTTGAAAATAATTTATGATATAAAAATGAAAAATTAAAATCAGTTAACTCTGAAATGAAGTTTAAAATAAAAGAAGTGGACAGTTTATAAATGAAGTTGAATAAGTATATCATGACACGGAAAACTCCTCCTATCCATTATTATTTCTTGAGATGAGACCCGAAACTGTTGCAAGCACACCATCTATACACTGCGCCATTCTGGAGTCTGCTTTTACAACCATCGGTAATTCATTTGATCGATAAAACTAGTTTTTATAATTTTGGATAAAGAGGAAATGGAAGGACTGTTATATTCATTCTTTACTTACATTATGAAATTCGTTTCTAATGAATGTTATTTCCTTACATTTATTTCATTCTCTTTAACAAAGGTTACCTGAACAATGTAAAATAAGAATAGTCATGGTGATAGCTAGCAATGGGTGACAAATGCTCAATTGAAAAGATGTGACAAGTTCTCCTTTTAGAAAGATTCACATTTATAATGGCGAAATTAATGGAAACCTTTTCTGACTTCGAAAGCTTTCAGAGCATGTTTGGAATAATAAAGAGAGAATATCAAAAGTTATTTTGAATATTTTCCATCATTCGATTCAATCAATGGTCGTCATACGAGCGTTTAACAATTATATTTCCAATAAATTAGGTTACACGATATTGTGCTTAAATTCAGAAATGCAAGTTAAAATTGATAAAATGAAGGGAAAAAAGTTCATGGTGTTCAATTGTCAACCGGTTGAAATAACTGGGTAACCATAAGATGGCGAGGTTAAAATGATTGAGATGAATTACGGTCGACTGCATGCCCCGAAATCGAAATCGAGATCGATCATTCCTTTTATTCTTTCTTCACTCGCTATGAATTGATATGATCCATCACGGATCAAAAAATTTCATTCCTATAAATTCACTTTTAAAGAGAATAATGAATAAAAATTACCTCAGGAGAGGATATTAACAATTCCTTTAGTAAATAACGAATGCACATTTCAGGTAGCGAAAGTAAAAACAAAATAACTTCCAATTTATTACTTGTAGAAATATGGTGACTTTTAATTTTTATTTAATTTCTAAAACTAAGTTTCAAGTTAATATATGTTTTAAATGTTTAAATTACTTTAAATTTTATTTCAATAGAAACAATATATAACAAATTGATAGATTTAAACTAACGAAGCAAACCAGTAATTCTTAGTGTATGCTGTCAAATTTTTTTCCTTTAACTTTCTTCGAAAAAAAACTTATCAATTTTTGTAACAATCTGCTTAAAGATAACAATCTGCTTTAAAGAAAACAAAATTAGTGTCAAGTTAAAATTAGATACAACAAAAATACTTTTTCAAGCGCATATTTTAAGATGGGAAATTCGGAAAAGGAATGAGTGAGAAAATGTTTGCAGTTAGTTTTAAATAAGAAAAGCAAATTTCTTATCAAAATGCTCAAAAGTTTTTCACTAACGTTGTCGTGATATTTTTTATTTTCTTACAGCAAAACTTCTAATTGCAAAGTAAAAGAAGTAAAAGGTGGGAAATTCATAATACTATAATTTGCTAATAAATTCTCAATCACTTTTCAAGCTAATCATTATGAAACTCTGACTTAATAAGTCATATCTAACATAAAAAGATATGATTATTATTAAATGATATCCTAACCACATAAATTACTCAAGTTTTGACTACATTTTGAGTTATGAATGTTTTTACATAGCAATAAATATTAAATTAGTTCGAAACTCGCAGCATACTAGTTCGATGTTACGAACAAATTTGTATTATCAAAAACGATCTGCGTAAATGACAGAGTAATTTACTTATCAATTAGTCTTTAGGGAAAAATACAGAAAATGAAAATCTACTTTAAAATATAGATTTCATGCACTTATAACCATTTCGATTATTCTCAAATGGTAGAACCATTTTGTTAGTTTTTTCAGTCAAGGAAACTAAATTGTAGGAGATGCAGAATCTAAAAGTATATTAAACCAATAGACTGTAAAACTGAAGAACATTACAAAAGAAGTGATGTAGAAAAAGTTTCAAACAGCAAATCTTTATTGATCTGTTAATTCCTCATCCTGAAAAAGTCATAAGTGCATTCTGAACGAAGGTAATTTTTAATTTTTGAGTATACCGCTGAATATTATATGGCAAATTTATACAGAAATATATTTTTCTGCTTTTTATCAAATGTAAAACAGGTTCTTTTGGATTATTTTCAATATCTGAGCTAATTTTCAGAGTAAATAAAAATAGCCAAAGAATTTCAGATGGATTTTGCAATAAATGAAAACTGCCAGTCTGGGTGATTGTAGTTTGGTCAGTCGTTCCTCGAATTTCTCTATTGTATATAATACACCATACTTATTCATTAGGAATAGAAGTTGAGTCTTAAATTAATTTTGAAAAATTGCACGGAAGTTATGGAACCATTTCAACAGGTTACTGGGCTCGTGCAAATTTCAAGTTAAAATTAATTAAATCAGATCAAAAACGATCTGAAGGACAATAATTTTTGAATTACACTTCTTCATCTGTGATGCTGCTCAGTAAACTTTCATTGTTGATGATATTCCAATAAAAAGTTGTAGACTGTTCTCATACAAAGAATAACACTGGGACTTCACTGAAAATACTGTGTGAAATATAAATTTTAAAAAGCATAACAGAAAATTTGGCTGAAGTTACGAGATCTGAGCATCATACGCTTCTCAATCGTTATTTAATAAAAAATATGATCAAGAAAGTAATATAGTTAGTTTGCGCCGCCAATGTCTCATTATTGGCAACAGAATTCCAAAGACCTCAGTCTTTGAAATATAAAAGTATTATGTAGAGAGTTCTAAAGAGATGAAACTCTCAAATAACTTCGAAAATTTTTTTCATGACTAGAAAATAATGTGGTCATAATAGAAAACTGTAGTTGATTGATAGAAACAGATTGAAAATTGAATTTTATAGTAATTTCAAAAATCTATGTATAAAATGCCAACAGCAGTGATACTTCGTTCAGTCACTGGACGTCGGAGATAACCACAGGCATCATTCGATATTTTTAAAAGTACTGCATGTTAACCAGTATTGAAGGACTATATTTGGTGTAGTTTTTGCCTTTAATTGGAAAATTGATTGAAAATTTCCAAAAGTTTCTAATACAGAAAATCTAAAATATTCAAAATGGTGACAGTGCAATGAAGTAAAAATTTCTTTCGGGGCGATGCTAAAAAATTACTCGCAAATGAAATGTTTTTATAAATTACTTTTTTTTTTTCGCACTCGCAAATGAAATGTTTTTATAAATTATAACCATGCAAGTAAACATAAAACTTGAATTTAATTGATTTCTATATGAATCGGTTATGATGACACAACGAGTGCATAGAAATGCGTTTGACTGCGAGTGATACAAGAAAAATGGGATTGGAACGTCCCTTTATTATGAGCACTTGTTACTAAATGAAGAGCACTTCTATTAAGTACTACGAGTGTTGCACATAGATGTTCATGAGAAAATAATCGAAAAATAAAGATTAATGCAACATAGAATTCAAAAATTGGCAAGATTTTTTCGAATTTCAGATCCAACTAAAAATTAAAAAATAATTCTGGATAGTTCTAAAAGTAATTAAAAATTCTGAATAAATGTTTCCAAAAGATTTAAGATGCTTAATAAGATAAAAAATATTTTAGAAGTATGTTTTTATTAGGACTCTCCAACATATATTAAAAAGTGAAATAATATGATTTTTACTTGTTTCAATGCACTGTTCAGCTCGCTGCACTTTGCTCGAAGCTCGGAATAGTGCAGAACAGTATTTACGATTTCATGTATTTCGGCAGCCCAGAAGCTTCATTGACTGACCGAGATTCCGTTTACACTCGCTGATAAATGCCTGAGACTGTGCTACTGCTTTATCAAGATTGTGATTGTTCCACAACTGAATATGAATCTCTTACAAATTTTCAGCATTGTATTTCAGTTGATCTAAAGCAATTTTAACTAGCCGTTGAGTTATTTGAATTAACGTTCAACAAAAAAAGCAATTTAAAAGATATACGATGTATGTGTATATATGTTAATATGAACTTGTAGATATTCTCCTTTGTGGTCAACATGCGCAGTCCAATTCATTATTGCAGACCAATCCTCGAGCAATAACGGTTCGACCTAAAGATTGATATCGTTGATCAAAATTCATAGTTTTAAGGTAAATTAATAAAAAAAGAACTCTTTGCTGATACGAAGCACTTTTTCCCACATAATTACATCACAAAGAGAAATTCAAATATGAAAAGTCATGACCAGTAAATTTATTTGGCATAAAGTAGAAACTTCAAATTTTCATCAAGTATTTCACTAAAATTCAGATATAATCAAGACATAATAAATAGCAATTAGCTAAGCTAATATAAGTGAAATTTAGAAAAATCTAATAAAAAGAAACAAACTTTTATGCCAGCCTGAAGCATGCAGAGAATACCCTGCTTGGTATAAAGATCCCCACGGTTCAAATGTGGATATAAAAATTTGACAGTCATTTTAATATCCACTTTACTAAACTCCTTGCGGATTTTAGATAGTAATAAGCCAAGCAACTTTGAGCAAGCTTTATTGCTTTTACATTCATCCACTACTTCACATTTCGGATCACAATCCTGATGAAAACATGGACTCTTGGATGCATAAATCACTGCTTCGAACAGATGCACCTGCAAGTTCGCATAGTTTACAGAATATCTTTTTTATGCTTATAAATAAATTTAGATCTTTATGAAAAATGGAAAAATGTTAGGAAAACTCAAAAAGGAGCGAAATGAAGGGAAGGAATTTCTCACATCGGTGTCAAGCGATAAAGCGAAAATTAAAAGTGATGTACCTTATAGCTGGAAATGAGATAATAAATGTCAGCAGCAAGTTGCTCTTCAACATGTGGACCATTTCGGCTTTTATGATAAAAATCAGTTCGATATATGTAATCATCGCCGATAAGAGTAAGAATCAATCCACTGCTGTCATTTTTATGTTCCAGGAAGCAATTCTGCACATGTTTCGAGACATGAAATTTTGATGATCCATTTGAACAATCACCGTCGCATTTGCAGCTAAAATATAAGTTTGCTTCTACAGTCACGACTTGCCGTCCAATCTAATCCGAATTCAGTTCCTGCAATTTGATCTGATCTGAATTCTATTCCTCACTAACAAAGCAATGTAGCTAATAGAAGTTATACCTGTCATTACAAAACTCAAATATCATGCGGCATGGGCATTTTTTCTTAACGCATTGCTTTTTCCTTTTAGTGCACTGGCAACCTTGTGTTGACTTTGTAAACTGCAATATTTCTGAGTTACGCTGCAGAGGTATTAGTAGGAAAGAAATATCGGTGTTTACTATACTAAGGACCATTTTCTCTTTTGGGTTTGTTCAAAATTAGAAGCCAAAAATGGCAATAACTTTTAAACAAGGCTATAGAAAAATGAAGCGTTATTTGCAATCAACTTATGTAGCAATAGTTAAATACTTTCCTGACAGAATTCAATTTAAAATTTCAGGGATTTACTTAGAAAACGTGGAAATATGTAAAACTATTATACTTCAAAAATATTATACGTATTCTATCAGCAACTATCGCTTAATATATATTCATACCCTGAGGAGCTTTCTCTGCGGCTCTTTATTCTTGCATATTTGTTTACAGGCACAAAGTTTACTACATGGTTCCTTGATCCGTAAGCAATCACATCGTTCCGGCTTAGAACAAGGATTTTTTGCCAGCCTAGCTGGATCAGTTTGACATGAACATTTGCATATTGCTTGATTGAGGCAGTCATCACGGTACCTGCAGTTTAGCAAATAAGGATATGCTTAAAGAAATACTCGCAATTTGTATGTTCTAGGCGAATAAATATTGCAACTGTAATTCAATCGGCGGTGAATGACGCAAAAAAAAAAAAAAAAAAAAAGATTGTAATTTGTATTGTAATCTGTTGTATCATTAAATATAAGTCGACAAATGAAAATCAAGTTGTAATATTTGAAATTATCGCCTATTCAGTAAAAATCAAGAACGAAATCTGTTTTTTATGATTTTTAGATCTTAATCAAAATGCTCCTATCGCGATTGCAGTTTCCATTATTTTCTTAATTATGAACTACGAATACTGTAAGTTTCGTCACTATTTTCATGATTTAATATAAAAAAAGCTTCTTATCTCGGCTGTACAAAATAAATTATAGGTCACCAAGACACAGCTTCTCTTCTACTCCATTGAACTTCCTACATTATCCTCAGTTCTTTATTTTACGTCCTAATCAAATGCTTTTCCGTTTTCACAGCAATTTACATACCGTGATCGCAATGATTTGTCACACTCTGATGAATTTGCTGCACTTTTATATAAACGCATTTTATATATATTGCATTTTGCATTTTATATAAACGAATGCATTTTATATAAACGCCCTTGATGTCAACTGTTAGCGATATCTCTTAATTCACGAGCTCATCAAACCATTAGTCGATTGCTATCAGCAAAGGCCTGAGCTTAAACCTAAGCTTCTTGACTTACTTTAGGCTTTATAGAAACATCCAAAAAGAAGTTCATGAGATTGAGGCTTCAGTGCTTATAAGATACTCAAACTCCTCACTATAGGTAAATTTATATTAGCGATGTAATTTTAATAAAAAACGACTGCTCACGATCATCTCATTCAGGAATAAATAGCTTTATGTGAATGTCTACTATTCAATGTCATGCAAAGTTAGCAATATAAATGATACGATCATTTATAACATTTAAAGAAGCAATGTTTCATTCACCGAGAATTACTCTGTGAAACGGAAAAGCGACCGTATTGAGTCGTCTCAACCTGCTGGATAAAATAAGCTCATTCAAATTTGAGCAATGCTCAAATGTTTTCTCATTACTGAATCATTAAAAGTATGAATGATTGAAAAAAAAAAAAGAAATTTTTGACATTACTTTGCTGATTCGCAATGTTCATTGCACATACGTCGTGCACCATAACATGGACAGGAATCTGAAGAACACCGGTCCTGTGCCGCAAGACAATCACAACAGAACTGAGATGATGCTACCAGTTTGCTCATGACCGAAACCGCCTTTGCTCCACTCTGGCTGCAGATCGATACGTTACTCTTGTGAATGCTTCAAGTAACTCTTGCAACTGAATTCGACCACTGCTGTCACTCTAAAACACAATTGATGTATCATTCTCTTAAAAAAATTACTTTAGTAATTTTCTGATGATGGACAACATACACCTATGCACACAAGGAAGAAAGATTGCGAATGAGCTAAAATAAAAAAGAATTGCTCATATATTACCAACATAAATAAATTATCTCAAATTTGCATAAAAATTCATTTAAAACTCAAAATCTGCAAAATTATGTGATAATAGCAATAATCGTATTAACAATGCTATCATCAATAATAAAGTCAGCAAGCTGTATTAATATGTGCGGTCTCCTAGCAAGTATTTTCTAGTTTAAATTGCCAAACCAACATAATTAGGAAAAAAAGATTGCGAATAAGCTAAAATAAAAAAGAATTGCTCGTATATTAGCAATATGCTAAAGCAAATTTGTATAAATTACCTCAAATTTGCATAAAACACTCAAAATTTGGAGAATTAATCGGAGATAAAAATTAGAGTGAGCATATTTTTTCTGGTAATGCGAACTTTTATTTTTCTTACTGAGCTTCATCGGGATGAAAATAACGAGATAATTTTTTAACAGAATTAGAAATGAATTTTTAATATTTTTTATGACATTTTATATGGTAATAAAATATGTGACATTTAGGAAATCAATATTCAAATTTTTATTTTTATGCAAAGTTGGGTTTAGAAAATTATGAACTACAAGAGGTCTATGAGAAGTAATACGCGGAAATTTGTATTTTTAGTCTTGGTTACAAAAAATGTTAGATTTCAAACTATAAGAAATGCACATTTCTTTTAATAACTGAACATTTCCACCACATGAAAATAGAAAATCGAAGCTATCAAGAGTTCTTATTTTGCAACAGTAAAATATCTCGGGTTTGTGTTTATATTTATGCTATCCTGAAAAAGAAGTTACAGGAAAAAGAACTGCTTTTGGGTGGTAAGATATGTTTTCTTTAATGAATAAAAGTATTAATGAAAAGTTTTTTTGAATTTTATGGAGTTTCGGATCTTGCAATGAAAATTTAAAGATAATCTTGAGCAAAACAAAAAATTAAGGATAAATTATTCATATCTTGAAATACACAGGAATGTTTGTTGGTTCGTATAAGAAATTCTGCTTTTCCCAGTTCAAAATTTTTTGATATTTACTTACTATACTGATGTTAACATTTTGGAAAAACTATCCATATCATAGGTACCGAATGATTCATGCTATCTCGAAGAAATTCGATAGTGCTAGTGGCTAGCAATTATAACATTTTTTTTTCACAGCAGGGCAGTTCATTTTAGAACTTTTTTTTTCATGACTTTCATCAAGTTTGAAAAATGCAACACTTGTTTGATTTCTTCCATAATAATTAGAAATTTTGAGAATTAACAATGTTACTTACATAAATTCGGTTTTTCATTTTAGTACTTTTCAGATCGAATATTTTTGCTATTGTCTGAAATGACAAATAGTGAAAAAAGAACTGAAAATTTTGAAATTTATAATATTCGCTATATAAGTAATGCATATTTCGATTTTGTTAGCATGAAACCATATTACAAGACGGATTGCTCAAGGGTACAGTATTCGAATAGTCTCCAGATCGATAATGTAGATTTGGAATCGAAAACGATCCTTCTAAGAAAGACATAATTTTGTTTCTGCTTTTCCAATTATTAAAAATATGCATCACTGCAGATGTATTCATCAATAGTAAGCATGCAAGTGCTTGCAGGAAGATATGTTTAAAAGGTTAAAATTATTTAAGACCGGCAGCTCAAATGAGAAATATCACTTCCTCAAGAGATGCTAATATACACATCAAACGATTACAGATATGCTTACAATTTGCCATGAAATTTGGTGTGCGTTGGTAGTCAAGCTAAATATTACCATTGCATTTCATCCTTACATTTGATTTTTCTCAATATTTTTTATTCCTTCCATTTCATTTTTTTAGTTTTACTATTTCATTTCATTTA
This sequence comes from Mansonella ozzardi, assembly GCA_029876185.1. NCBI lineage: Eukaryota > Metazoa > Nematoda > Chromadorea > Rhabditida > Onchocercidae > Mansonella > Mansonella ozzardi. The sequence continues at coordinate 26,964 of JARVGP010000602.1, read as the reverse complement.
GTGATAACCACATATCAATAATAAAAATACTTCAAAATAGCTGATATAACTTTTGACCGTGGCAAAATTTTGAATTGTAAAACAGAATTTTTATAAATTTGATCATCATTCCGCAATATTCTTGTCAACCATATTCGAATGAACTGTAAAGAAGATCGCTTCAAAAAGATCTATTTTAACCGTCTGTTTTAACTGAACTATCTACTTCAGTGCATCTTGATTTAAACCGTTTAATTTTTTCCAAGCTAAAAAAAATGATGCGTAAAGTTTTCTCCAGATATCATATTTGTAATAATAACGAAAAGAAGAAAAGACTGAAAAGAAGTTCACCAAACCAACTGGGAGTAAAGATAATGCATCAAATTGTGGAGTAGGACGTAATATAACAGCCAAGTCTCCGTCAAAATTTAGTCAAATTGGTCTCTTGTGATTACAGCTCATTTATTTTTGGTCAACAAATTAATGGTACGATGATAGTGTTGTTGTTATGCATGTATGTGTTACTGGTTAATTGAATGAATGAACGCTAACTTCCAACAATGATATTTTCGTGGTTGAAAAGTTTTTTCTTGAATATCTCTGAATTTAGTTAGAAGATTTCAGAAAACGCTTCGATCATTCAGGTTAATTAAAATAACGACGAATAACACACCAGAGCGGACGAGATATTTTATAAATTACCTTTTTTTCGCGCTCGCAAATGAAATGTTTTTATAAATTATAACCATGCAAGTAAACATAAAACTGAATTTAATTGATTTCTATATGAATCGGTTATGATGACACAACGAGTGCATAGAAATGCGTTTGGCTGCGAGTGATACAAGAAAAATGGGATTGGAATGTCCCTTTATTATGAGCACTTGTTACTAAATGAAGAGCACTTCTATTAAGCAATACGAATATTGCACATAAATGTTCATGAGAAAATAAGCGAAAAATAAAGATTAATGTAACAAAGAATTCAAAAATTGGCAAAACTTTTTACAGAATCTGAAGCAGATTGCCCGTAATCACCGACTGCAGATCTCTAAATCCAGCAAATAAAATGTCAGCAGTTTCTGATTCTGGTTAAATTTGCAATTCTCTTCTGCTGTTCCTCGCTTATATCTTGGTAACCACCTACTTGTAGATGAATATTTGCATGTCCGGAAGTTAAAATTCGAATATTTTTGGAGAAACCTTGTAATTCAGCAAGTGGCATAATGCATCGAACAACATACGTATTACCAATACATTCTGTTCCGGACTCTGGCACAATACCTCTTCGCTTATAGACTTCTTGCAGTGTCATATCTGCGTGCTCTTTACTTATTGTAACTATCTAAAATATTGTTAAAAACAAGTTTTAAAAATTGAATTTAATTTTTTAAATATCCATTTTAACTCTATTATTTTAATTCTGTTTAAAAATAGACTTGTTGCAGTGCCATATCCATTGTTTAAATGTTCTTTCAGGAATTTCAAATTTAGACAAAAAACCGGACAATACCTCTGCATTCATTATAGGTTCCAGCAAACGTGTTCCTACTTTTTGTAGAGCCTCGGTTACACATTTACTTGCAGCAGCCGATATTATTGCAGGATTCAAACGCTTCTCACTGGCCATAAAATCTGTTAGTATCACGGCAACATCATAAACAGTAAAACCAGCTCGTGGTCCTGTGCATAGGGCATTAGTACAACCTTCATTAATTGCATTCAACCAGTTTTCATGTATGCCAACACCCGCATATGCATTATTATCATCCAAAAGTACCACAACCTACAATTCTATCATATACTCATTACATCTTATCAGCAAAAAAAATGAAATTTGATGCATATTTCTTAATATTTATCGCTGATTTTCGATACTTAACCTTTGATGATGACCTAACCACCATGAGGTCTTAATGAATGGAATTTGAAAACTTGAATATCTTTCGGCAAGCTGACGCTTGAACATTTTTGGCTAGTAGCTATATTAGCTATGAAAAAACAATCAGCTGGATTTTCGGTCATTTCAACATCTTAATTTCAGCCATACATATTTTACAATTATGAAATTATATAAGTAAATTAGCCAATATCTCTTCAACAATGAGTTTGAATAAAAATAGCAAAACGTTCTTATCCAGCTAGTACAGACAATTCCAAGATACAATCATCTGCATCTATGAGAATGTAATGTGGTAACGAATACAGTCTAACATTTCATTGGCATTCAGTATAACGATACTGGTGGTGCTCAAAAAAAATGATCTAATATATAGAAACATCAATACTTTAACAGCAAATTGATGATATTGAGAGCTGAGCTACCTTTAATTTCGAGCGGAAGAAAATTAATGCAACGCAGAAGTTAGGGAAAATATTTTCAACATATTTACCAAACAGTATCTTCCGTTCTATATCTTTTATCTTGCAAAATCATAGTATAAACCTGCTTGAATTTTCCGCTCCCTCCACTCGGTTTGACAGTAAAAGTAATCTTACATTCGGGCTTCACTTCATTATCAGCAAATGTAGCACTCAAAATTGTGGTGTTCGTAACTTCATTTTGAATTATTTCGCGATACGCAACCTAAAATATAATTTCGTAGCGCAAACAACAAAAAGTGAAAGTTTAACTTCTTCGGCTTTTGAATTCACCAATTATTTCTCAGTTTAATTTCCATATTTTAATAGCTGAATAAAGAAAAGATTCAAAAACCTGCAACGATCCTATGAAAACATTCAAGCCATAATCACGTTGAAATCTATCTTTGATAACTTCAATATGCAGTTCTCCCATTGCACCAAGAATCGTTTGACCTAAATCGCTGTCATATCGTACTTGTAAAGATGGATCTTCCACCGTTAGTTCTTGCAACGCCTATAAAATGTTCAGTTTTTTTTTTTTTTTTATTTTTAAAAATATTAGCTGCTTTATATTTTTGATGTAAGATTTCGTAATATAAGTGGAGCGTATGATATGATTTATTTAAAAAACCAAACAGTAATAGGAAATTTCCGATTATTTTTACAACTTAATGTTCACAACAAAAACTTTCAAATGGAAAAATAAAAACTGAAATTCTAAAATTTTTGCAAATTTCATTAAGCATATAACGAATTTACAGAAATGAATAAATAACCATTTAAATTTCTTACCTTTTCAAACTTCACATTAGATGCTTCAGACGGTGCCTCAATAGTGCAAAAATAAACTGGATCAGGTGCTTCAATACCTGCTAGTATAGATCTAACGGAACCAACTGAATGTCCAGAATTATCTGCAGACTTTAAAATCGTCAAGTTTTCTTCTGCTCTTCGAGAACCGAGTGAAATTTGTCAGAAATCTAGTCATTAAGTAATTTAAGATCATTATATCTAACAAAAATAACAAAGAATTTGCCTAAATTCTACTAAAGAAATAGATGAAAAATTTTACAGTTTGGAAGAACAAATTACAATCTTCAGCAAGATCTTCATTAGTCAGATCCCGACATCTCTTGTTTGCCATTTCAGCCACTCGTTTGCTTGCAACGAGCGTATCACCTGTAACTGTAGACTTCAAACCCGTTAGAACAGCAATATTTCCTGCCTGCAATGCAGTACGAATAATAATGAGAAGTTTTACCTTTCAATATTTCAAAAATTCATTAACAAAAATTCATATTCTAATTAAGAACATTAAAGAATAAAGAAAAAGTGAAAAAAACAATTCAAAAACTACACAACAATTTGAATATTCAACCAGAACATATTCTGGAATCAAGAAATCAGTAAACAGTATGGAAGGATCTCAAAATCATCTGATAAGAAACCTTTACAGATGAAATCAATTGGAATTGGTCACTGTGAGGAATATGAACATTAAATCTATTTTCTACAGTGTCCTTGTTAGCATTATATAACGAATCCATATTTTTGATTTCTCCCGTATAAATACGCGCATAAGTTAGTTGTCCAAGCCTTTTGTCATGTCTAATCTGTAACATCTAATATAAGCAAATAAAAGAGACGCGGCTTAATCTTTTTTTAATTTTTTGCTTAAAAAAAAAGCCTGTTAATCTTTTTTTTGCTTAAAACAAACAGCTTCATATCCCAACTTTCCAAATGCTCTAAAATTTTTATAATTTATTGGATTAATCATCAAATACATTTGAGAGTTAGATTAACTTGTTATCACTTATCCATAATCTGCCTAAGTAAACAACAAGAAACGAAAACTTGATCAATTAAAATATTTTCAAAAAAATGCAGAGTTTTGGACTTTTTAAGCCAGTACTTCACCATATAAGAAGTCAACATTTCCAAACCAGCTATAAGAAGTCAACAACAATAAATTAAATCAATATAAACTAACCTTAAACACGAGAGCACTTAAGTCATTGCCAAACACTTTATTAATAACAGTATTTCTCTCTACTGGACATGGAAGACAGCTGATGACCAAATCGAGGATTGGACTTACACTTTGTACACATCTGCAAAACATTGCTAAAACATGCTGCAACATTTATATTTTATTTTGGCGATGAGTTGAAGATAAATTTACCTTAACGCTGATCCACAAGCCACCGGAACAACTCGGTGAGTAAGTGTTAGTCGTTTCATAGCTTTAAGTGCTTCCGCATTCAAAGCATCATCTTCACTGCTGGCTTGCAAAAATATATCAGCAAAATGATCGTCCAAATCTGCCAGTTTCGAAAAAATTTCTTCGCGAGCAGTCATCATTTGTTCAAACCCAAACAAGAAATAATTAACAACGTTACTTTTTTTGGGGGGTCGTAGAGAGGAAAAGAGGACAGAAGGGGAGAGTCACCGAATGATATTCCTCAAAATATCAGCCAATATTCGAATATATATACATATAATGCTTGTCGTTATGTTTAATAGGTATATATTTATATCTGCACGAAACAAATTTCATCAACACCTAATAACTTACTGGGAATGATCCTCTTTCACATCGATCCATCGTGTCTCGTTATCTAAGTCAAAAGTCAAGTAACGCTTGTTGATTATATCCAGAGCTGCCACAAAATGCTTGTCCTTATGCTTAACGGGTATACAAACCTTTAAAAAGTTGTTATGTTTAACAGATATACAAATCTTTAAAAAAAAAGAAAAACTAAAACACTTTTAGAATTAAAGGAACAAAAAAAAAAGCAAGTATTTAACATTTTTTAAAACTGCAAGCAATATTTTAAAAAAAACATACATTGATAGGATTTTCAAGTCCCAATCTTTCCGTTATCGAATCAACAGATCTGCGAAAATCTGCACCTTGTTTATCCAATTTATTTATGAAAAAGACTGATGGGATGGAAAATTTCTTCGCTTGTCGCCATACAGTTATAGTTTGTGCCTGCACACCGGCTGATGCATCCAAAACGGTTATAGCACCATCTAATACACGAAGACATCTTTCAACCTGTAATAAACAAAGTTTTTTCCGTGCTTTTTTCAAAACAATGTTAGCGCAATATACTGCATTTTAATACTTCGTTTACTTCTAATTCTACGGAATTAGAAATGACTTAAATTTGAAACCAAACTATTGTATCATGAATTCCCCATAATTTCATATTTTCTAAATTGCTTTATGCAAATCAATAGATATTTCAATTTATGACTCTAATCAGCATTTCACAGTAAGGCTTATAGCAAAGATGAATAAGAACGGAATATTGCATTAAAAATTTAAATTCATCCAGTGTATTTATACCTCTAGAGTGAAGTCAACATGTCCAGGAGTATCAATTAAATTGATTTTATGTTTTTTCCAAAACAATGTTACTGCTGCAGATTGTATTGTAATACCCCGTTCACGTTCTAGTTCCATAAAATCCGTTACGGTATTTCCTGAAATTATTCTTTTTAATCTTAACTTCTTAGATTTCAGCTATGTTTACATACATGGTAACTTAAATTAGAAGAAAAAAAAAACAGACCTGAATCAACATTTCCCAAAAATTTTGTTGCACCAGCAAGATATAATAAGCGCTCCGTAACTGTTGTCTTACCTGCATCAATATGCGCAATAATACCAATATTACGTATCAACTTTGGATCCACATTCAAATTTACTGTGCTGTTCGAAACTAAACTTGAAATAAACCTTATTCCAGCTATATCAATTTAATTGTTGCACAACAAATAAAGCATTAATTATTAATTTACTCAATAACTATTGAAACTTCATCAAAAAGAAGATTTGTCACTGATAGTTTTCCGAAAAAATGATCATACATTCATTTCTATGGAAATGTGCAATTTTTCTTCAATAATCCACTATGATATTTTTGTGTTTTTAAATCATTCTATTAAATGCAATTTTTTTTTCAATTACTGTCAAAAATTGAAATATTTAATGGCTGTCTTTTGAAATGATATGAAATTAAAAATTTTTTAACCTTTTGGTTTCCTTGGTTTGTAAATGCACAACATTCGAATATTACTTCCATTTCTATGAAACCATTTTAGCTTCAGTGAATTCATCTTAGCGAAAGGTAATCATTTCTCAAACATTTTTATACTAATCATTTCTAAAATAGTTTATAAAACTATTTTAAAATGGAATCTTTGGAATCTCTCTTTGATCTATCGAAATGTACTGTTCTAGTGATAGCAATGCAGAATTGATACATAGTGAAAGTTTACGATAGTGAAAGTCAATGATAGCAATGTAAATAGCAAAAAGAGAACAACTGGAAGAAATAAAAAAAAAAACAACATTCAAATTAAAATTATACAAAATATAACGGGCCATTATGAGGTGTCGAATAGGGGTGGTTAAGGTGAGTCAGTGGAACAGGTTAACAAGGTTAAGGCAAGGCATTGTAACAAGTCCGTGAAAAACGCTTAAAGTAACGGTTAAGTTTGTCGTAAGATGAAGGCTAATATCACTATACTTGAATGATATCACCGTATTTAACACTATAACAATAACATTTTTCGTTTCTTTACACAATTGACATTTCCAACTTTGTCTTCTAAATGTAGTATTTTTGACACTGCTACATCCATTTTCTATTTTTTTCTGCAATTTTTTTGCAAAGTTCAATAATTTTTCACTTTATTCCTTCATTAATTTATCTTTAATGCAATTATTGCAGAAAATAGTATAAAGTTTCAGTTGTTTTCCTTTTTAAATTTTAATAATAAATTTTATTAAAAAATGTTGCAAAATCTTTCTATTTATTTGCTTTTCTTAAGCATTTAATCAAATGTCTTTTGTCAATTTTTTTATCATAAGACTATGAATTGTTTTTTTCTCTAATCTTATAATTGTCATACAAAATAAACTACTGTCTAAATTACTTAGCTAGAAAATTATATTTTTGAGAGTAAGTTTTCATTTTAGGAATTTGAATGAACAAGAATGCCTAGTGGACTTGATCGTTCTCAACTTTCACTGCCACTGAAAAGTGTTACAACGAGAGATGATTGTAGTCCGTTGGAAGATATGAAAATGGATTCAAGACCAACTCAACAAAAGCTTATAAAAAGCTTGAGTACGCCAGCAGATTACGTGGTTTCTGCTCCACTGGTTTGTACATTTAAATTTCATAGCAGCGAAATTTTAGACTCTATCAATAGTCTTAGTTTATTTCATACAATACTCCTTGAAAGAACGCACATAAATGAAAAAGCACAAAATTCATTAGTAATATTGCTAATAAACACATTTTAAAATATAATTTTCATATAAATTAATTAAGCAAATAGTTCAACGTTTTCTTTTTATCTTTATCATTTAAATAAATTACAGAACTTGCAGTTTCCTTCATCTTCTAATTCTTTCAAGGAATCCGGCAATGACTCTCCTTTAAGTCGTGCACAGAGGCAAGCTTTAGTATTTTCATATCTAAAATTTTCACATTTTTGGAATTTCTTTGCTGGAGAATATTTTTTGTGGTTTTTTAATATTCTCTTAACTTTTCAATTCTTTTCATGGAATAAGCTCAATGAAAAGTTCTAATGTAGTTTAGAAATCCTGGATCGTTTGCAAAAGATATATCTGGGATACTTTTTTGCCCAAACTTGTAATTAAATTAATTAAATTTTCAAGTGAAAAGCTTTTCACAAACTATTCGATAATTTTAGTATTCGAGAGACGATCTCGAATGGAACAGCAAAGTTTTTCGGTGTTCCTCCGCCAGAAAGCTATCAGTCATCAACTGATCTGCATGCCAATCAGAAATGGAGCTGCCGTCGATTACGGTTTATTTGTAGGCATTATGGGAATCCGAAAGAAGACATATTGACAAAAGAATTGAGGCCACAAAGCATGTTGTAATAATTGATATTATCGTCAGTTAAATATCCATATAGGATAGAGTGACTTCTGTGAAATGACCAGCCTAACAATGGTTTTATTCATAGAAGGATGCGCGTGACAGCTGTTTCTTTGTTAAGCAATACAATTTGCAGCTGAAAAGACAGTTATAAATGAAGCATTTTATAGTTTTATTCCGTGAAATTATTTTACTTTTTTCAGTTTGTTGCAAACAAATATTAGTTTGTTAACTTTCACTTGCTTTATAATTCAAACGTTTCAAAATTATTGCGGTACAAATAATAATGCATTGTGACTTCAGTTGTGGATGATGTGTGCGATATTCCATCACCATCAAAGAGTGTCACACCACAGAGTGAAATATGTGAGACTTTATTTATGGCATCTGGAATTGGTTATCCTGTAAGTTGTGAAATAATATTGCAGAAACAGTATGACTGCTAAAGAATCATTCACCGCATTAGAAAATATAATACATGAAGCTCTGAATCTTCCTTCAAATCTTTGGAAACATTTTCTTAAGAGAATTTCATTTTTTTATTTCATTGCTCCAAAATAAAAAATTTTTTGTTAATAAACTTAATAAAGTTAATTTTTAGAGAACGTTTTCTAGAAGCAAATCGACAGAAAGCCGTAGAAGCCAACTTACTGAGCAATATCTGGAACGACGTGACAGTGTTATGGAAATGATTTGGGATAGGATTTCTTCGATGGTACAAAGGTTGAAATTCTGATTTTTTAAGCTTATTTGTAGTAATGGATTTAACTTTTGCTTCTACCGACAAATTGTTGTGATTATCCGATTGCTGTTGAACAGTATAGGCTATATATAGGCTATATCTATGTATAGCTATATATATATATATATATATTTATACCTATAAATATGTGTATAGTCTATATATCATTTGTTATGATATTTAATTTTAGAACTAAATTCTATCATATTTCTCTTTGTTTTCAACATTTGCATCTGTAGTATTTAGAGCTAACTTAGAAATTATAAAATAGTAGCGGTACATATTTTTTCATCTTTTTCAGTTTTTTACTTTGAAAATCAAATAAGTTATTTCCTTCTTTAAGGAAAACGTTAAGACCAAAAAAAGGCTGTGCAACAGTGAAACGTGGTCGATCAGTATCAAGCAGTTTTGCACCATTTTCAGTTCAAGTTGGAAACATCACTCAAATCAGAATTGGATCACCGACTGTAAATGTTACTACTGGTGAGAATAATGATTTGATTGAATTTTGCAGAACATTAATTATATTTGTGAATTTGGATAGTCGGAAAGAAATTTTATAAGTCTAGTAGTTTTTCTATCGTTGCTATGATAGCTTTTTTGCAAAGGGTCTATTTGATTTATCAATTTGATTTGAGTTTAAAGAACACGAAGAATTTTTCGTATTTTTGGTTGCTTTATTTCAATTTTCAATCTTGCATATTATATCATTGAAAATTAGTGAATCTTCCAGTATAAATTCGTATTTTCAATCATTTTAGAAGGTGATATATGATAATTTTGGATTTTCAATTGTTTCTCAAATTAATCGTGGATTTTTGAAATTTTACTAGATTTACTGTTCCTAATTATGCATCATATTTATTTTTATAGCAGAAAGCACTTCTACCGTCGTAGAAAGTGATTTTGAAGGTCATAAGTTGGTGAATACTACTACTGAGCCTAAAAAACAAGACAAAAGGAGTGTTGAAGTTTCATTACTAAAAAAAGTAAGCATCTTGAAAATATGTTTTTATTCCATAAGTATCGATACTGTACCTTAGATTAACGTGAGCCAAAATCTATTTCGAATTGATCCAAGAAACCAATTTTCAGCATCACCCAGAAATTCATTTCCCGTCAGAGATAGAAGCTGCAGAGCTTATACAGAACGAAGTATTCTTTGATTATACTTCTCGGATGATTTCATCCAATATTTCTAGTTCTGAACGAGGTATTTGATTTGCATATTTTACTTTATGTTGATCTTACTTCGTAAAATGATGTTGTTTTACTTGCATGTTGAATTTTTTTTTGCTTTACATAGGATTATTACCAACTGTGCACTTGAGAAGAAGCAACACTACTGTTAATGAACCGCCTATATTATTTAACAAACAATTTTTTAAAGATTTTTATATCCACTGCATGCTTTGGTAGGGACTTGATTCACAAGAGCATAACTTTATATTTCATGAACAAATATTTTTGACAGTGCTTGGGGACCAAGTAGGAAACGAGGAAAGAAGGTAGTGTTGAAATTTAAAAGAATAAATTTCACAAGTTAGAATATATTTTATGATTAGTTAGATTGGTATTCATGAAAATCATGGATTATTAGGTAAAGCATAATTCCTGATTTACAGAGTAAATAACTATTCAGCAGTTCTTGCAAGAAAATACAGTAGATAATATGGAAATTAGTGAAGAGAGAAACTGAAATTCGGAAAATTTCTTGTTTTCTTGATTTAGAAATGGGAACGAATTCTTTGCGAATGTGTCAGTGCGAGGAATTATGTGGTGAGGGTTTTCCATCTGTAACAAGGAATAAAAAGGTAATTTTGCCTTGTGCTGCTGCTTCATGTGCTGATTAAACTTTCACAGCTCTTCAATTTGTGCAGTATTTTTTTTTTTTATAAGAATATTAAGATCTTAATGAATCTTTTTCGAATATGATTTTGGATTAGAGCATACTTTTTGATATCTAAATAAATAATGGTTTTTGGGAGTTTTATTGAATATATTTATTTTATTTATCTCATTACGTTTATTAGAAATTTCATTATGTGCTGTTCTTAGTTTTGCTCTAAAGACGAGCCAGTGAAATACAGTGTAGGAAATCTACAAGATGATGGATATCCACTGACAAAAATGAAGCAGCAGTTCTCGAAAGAGGTAAAAAATTAATTGGAGCAGCTTCTTGAGGTTTTCGCATATGTTTTGGAATAGTTTTAAGATGCCTATTTTATAACCAAAGATTTGTTTGATTCAATTAGAAGCAGAAAAAAAAAAAAAAACTAGCCATATTAATGCTATGCCGAAATTTTTAAAAATTTTTTAGACGGAATAAGGCAAGCAAAAAAAAAATTGTTTCGTGATTTTCCAACAAAATCATTTCTCAATAATTTGAATTTATCAGGAGCTGATAATGACTTCTGTATCAGGTATTTCTACTATGCACGTAGTTTATGCTATCTTTATCTTCTACTAATTTAGTAGGATAATGAGTAGGATACACTTTTTCATTTATTTGATTTTTTTTGTGTTGCTGATCGTGTTACGGTTCTATACATGTCATCTTGTATTGATCTAATTTTTTTGTCTCTGAAGGGAAATTTCGGGAAAATATCTGTTTTGTTGCATTGTTGTGTTTCAGTTTTTTTTTAAGATGAATTTTTTCTATTTTTCCTATTCTTTTTCGTTTTTTTTTTATCATTACTTTTTTTTTTGGCCTGTTTGTTTTTTGCAAGCGCAGCATCCCGTTAAAAAGCGGTACTCTGATAACTTATTTTGCTGTGTGAAACGAATGTTACAGGACTGTTGTGTGATTCATTCATGATGCACTAAAAGCTTGCTCTTGAAATTCTATTTGTTCGTTTCAGTTATTTGTTTATTTTTATTTGGTTTCGAAATTTGCATTTGCATTGCATTTAAGAAATTTAAAAAGCAAATTTAAGAGGTAGTGAAAAGGATTATGTTCATATTTGTCGAACTTTTTGGAATTAATTACTGTATAGTTCCTATCTTCTCTCGATCATATTAAGCTGTTTATTTTTCAGGAGAAATCAGCAGCGTTTCCGTCCGTACGCAATGCTTTTTCAAGTCCAAAAGTAATCCTTTTCTGTAGCATAATTTGTATCACACCTTTCAAAAGTTTTTAGGAAGACTAAACTGTTCCCAAATTATTTTAGGAATCGTTGCAAAATGTTCAAGCTACCGACGAGAAGAAAACGAAAAAAACTGTAGAAACCTGCAGAAGTATGCGAAAGAGATTACTGTTGGATGTGGGTATATTTTTTGAAATGAGGTTTCTTCAAAATACTTGCATCGTTTATTGAAAGTAATAAATTTTATTTAAAATTTTATTACTTATTGAAAGTAATAAAATTTAAGGCAACATTCTTCGTTTCATATGCCAACATATTTAAAATATGCTAGAAGTTCCTCATTCCTGCGTAATAATAGCATGTTGAAAATTTAACTTAGGGTCCGTTATTAGTAATTGAAATTTCATTTACAAATGAAATTTAAATAAAAGAAGCAACAGCTTACATTTTGATTAAAAATCGTGTTGCGTATAATGTAACTGTGGTATTATTTTTAGACAATATACAGTGAGTTGAAATCAAGGAAGTATTCTATTTCACATCATCGGCGTTTTGGCGGCGGTTTTGGAATATGGCGAAAATATTTTCAGCGATCCTATAGGAAGGATGTCTATCAGTTGAATGAAGATACTTATGTTGACTGTAGGTACGTCTGATTAGACGGAATGATTTGAAATGAATGAAAATTGAGTTAATTAATTTAAGTAATGGGAGAGAGATGAATTTAACCAAAATATGATTCGCTTTAAATAGTTTTCATTCACTTTTATTTCTAGGCCTTTCTTCACCTATTGGATTACGACAGTTCAAATACTTGTTACTATAATTAGTTTGTACACTTATGGAGTTGGTCCTTGGGGATTCGGCCTTGTGGAAAGGACAGCTGATGTACTGCATACTACTGTTACTTTGAAGAGAGTCAGTATTTATGTACAACAAAATATTTGGTTTGGGCCGAAATTTGTAAGTTTATTTTTAGTTGTATATTTTTTACTTTTATTTTTTAGACAATAATAGCTCTTAGTATTTCTTTTAATCTGAAGTTAGTTTGGTTATTGAATTTAATTTGAATTTAGCTTTTCGCAGGAATTGCGAGGGCTCTTTGAAGGATAACATTGTATATTATAAAGTTGAAAAAGTCTAGTAACTCCACCGATAAGCTAGCTATTAAATATATTAGTTGAAAATAAACGCGGTAATTAGACAACTTTCATCAAGGGTTACCATTCAGATTCGTATTAGTTGTATCATATCAATAAATCAAATTCGTATAGTCGTACACATGAGAATGTCTGTCGTTTTCGGTTTAGCAGTGTCTTTAGTTATGAACCAATTATTTTGAAAATTAAGTCTGCTAACAAAATTATTTGTGTTATATAAAAAGTATGTATTGAATACTAGAATGGTCGTTGAATTTTGAGGCTGATTTGGTACATCTTGGTGCAAAATTCACACCTTGTATGCGTGAGGATCCAAGAATTTTCGAACAAATTGAAGCTGATCGTACGGAAGAAAATGAAACGGGCTGTTGTATTTATAATGATGGTGCTGGTTGCTTTCAAACTGGACGCAGTACTTGCCCAGTATGTTTTACAGTTTATTTTATTGTTTATGCAAATGAAGGCAGACGTTTTTGTTATTTGTCATATATTTTTTCTATGATCATGGAATTTTTTGTTTACATCAATGCTTAGAGAACAGTGTGGTAAAATATTTTATTTAGGTTTGTTAGTATGTTGCGAATAATTTTTTGTATTTTTTTTTTTGTTACACTTAAGACATTTCGGATACTGTGGTCTTCAATAAGTTTATGATGTTTTTATAAACATCTTTTTTCGCTTCTCCATGTTATAAATGTGCTTATATTGATCGCAAATTTTTTTTCGACAACTTTTTTTAAAATCTTCATTGAAGGTCATTTTTCAATAGAACGAACAGTAAGGACTTCGGACGAGAATGTTTTCGTTTACAAAATTTACAGAAAAAAAGTGCAGAAATAAAAAATGATTCAGCAATTATTTATCAGTAGAATGTATAAGAATTTAAAGAATAATGTAGTGATGTTTAATAATCAGTGATGGATAATACTTGTGAAATTTATTTTATTGAGAAAAATATTTTACTTATTAAACTATTATTCTAACTTTTAGTCACTGATAGCCACATTAGCAAAATGGAAAAAAGACAGTCAAGGCCCAGAGGGCCGTGTATCGGGTGCTGTTTGTGGTCAAGATCCGAGGTATGCTTTAGGAGTTCTTTTTGATTATTTTCAATTAATTGCGAATAGTATTCCTCTTAAATATGTTCCGAAAATCAAAGAGAAATAATACAGATATTGCGAGGATCCAGTTTCCGTGCAACCATACGAATGGCCAGATGATATAACGCAGTGGCCTGTAAGTTTATTACTCTTTTACATTGTTTTATGTTCTCATGTTTGGCGAAATTAATGTAGTTAATGAATGAGATGACGAAGCATCAACTCTACTGTTGTTTTTATATGAAAACAGTTATCGGATAAATGAACAATGTATCTAAAAATTCAGTTTTCGGTAGGTGTGTAAGCAGATAACACTTTTTGTACCCGAAAATGTGATGCATATGCAGTGTGAAATTACCGGTAGACCTTGCTGCATACAGTTGCACGGACAGTGCCGTATAACTACAAGAGATTATTGTGATTTTGTGGAAGGGTATTTTCATGAAAATGCAACACTTTGTTCACAGGTAACATTGTCTTAATTACTAATACTGCTTGCTAATGTCCTTGCTAATCTCATACGAAAGTATAGCTATAACAACCTGATAGCATGATTTCATGATAGTTTTTTTTTTCCAGACATAGTCTAAGATACCATAAATCTCTTATTGGTTATGACAGAACTTGACAAAAGATACGAATTGATAATACTAATTAAATTAAAAAAGCACGCTAATGTTAATATGATTAGCAGTCAATTAGTGAAATAAATGCGTGGTATTAATTATTCGCATATTCTCTAAATTAGTTGCTTCATGCACGCTATGTTTTTTATTTCAGAGAATGTAATGAAAGATATTAGCAGTGAATTTTAAACAAATAACAAAATTGTTGTAAAAATAGTTTTACCTTTTCAGCCACCTTAGTTTTTTAATCTTCGGTAGTTTCAACTATGTTTCACTTTGTGGAATTTAAATTTTGATCAAAACTATGTTGATGGAATTTATTGCAGGTATCATGTTTAAGTGAAGTATGTGGCATGCTTCCATTTTTGCGGAAAAATCGACCAGATCAATGGTATCGCCTATTTATACCACTTTTCCTGCATGCAGGGTCAGTTTTTTATATTTTCTTGACTGCTTAAAATTTAGCGAGCAAATAAATGCAAGCCTTTTGTTTTGTCATTTTTATAGAAGTTTTTAGGATAATCCATTGCCTCTTAACAGTTTTTGTCCAAATTCTATATATGAGGGATTTGGAGAAATTGCTTGGATGGGCGCGCGTAGCACTTCTTTATATGGTATCAGGCACTGGTGGATACTTGGCTGGTGCAATTTTTGTTCCTTACCAGGTAAGCAAGTCGTTAAGTATTATTATTGATGATCATTTTAGTAGTAAATGTTTTTCAAAAGAACAAATTTGTTGGAAATGTTGCGATGTTAGAATGCACACATTACAAATTTCTGAAGTAAAAGAAGTAAAAAAATATGCAGTTTAATATTTCAGCCGGAAGTTGGTCCAGCAGGATCACATTTTGGAATGTTTGCTGCGATGTATGTTGACGTGCTTTATAGCTGGTAAGGAATTTTTTTTAAAATAGCTTTCAAAAGGCATAAAATTTGCTCTTTTCATAGATTGCGAAATTTTAATATGTTTGATGCATAGAAACATGGCTTAATTTCGAAGTCAAGAAAGTTAAAGTAAATTATTGCCTTTATTATATATATTTTTGATACTTATTAATTAATTTTGTCTTTTCAGGGATCTTCTAGAGAAACCTTGGCACGCAGTTATGCAGCTGAGCTTATTTACTCTAGCGCTTTTTGCTTTAGGAACATTACCGTGGGTTGATAATTGGGCGCATTTGTTCGGCTTTATTTTCGGAATTTTGATATCTTTAGGTGCGTTAGCTTGATTTATGCTCCGTAAATCTGATGACTTAACCTATATGATTTCAAAAAATCGTACTTTATTTGCCATGATTTTGCAACAAAGTTTTCTATTGAAATTCCGAAAAACTCTACTAAGTAATTATCTTTATCATTAGAAGAAATAGTATATTTTTTGGCGATTTTTGTCATCCGAACTTGTCTAGAAACTCAAACATTTACGAAGTACATGTTTATCTGAGTTAGTTGGGTATTATTTTTCTAATTTGGATGCAGAAGAATCGGAACGTAATGTCATTGAGTAGCTTCTTTCGTTTTGTTTTATTCCTTTCTAATAGTCCATATAATAATTAGGGTTTTTAAGGCATCTATTTTTTGTTATGATGTGATCGGATCACATTTACATGTCATAATTTCTAAAATCGGAGTCATTATACGCTTGTATCATTATCAGATGACTGATGAAATCATAGGAATAGTTTCAATTGTGCAAGTGCTTATTGATTAACATTTTCAGCTGTACTTCCATATATTCAAACAAAGCAGCATAATCGGACCCGACGACTAATGATTGTGATAACATCACTTTCCACCGCCCTTGGTTTATTCGTTGTTCTATTGTCTGTGTTTTATTGGCCATCCAGTTTCAGTTGCATATCTTGCGAGTATTTCAACTGCATACCCTATACCGATCATTTCTGTGATAATCAAGGATTACGATTAAAGAATTGGTTACCAATATGATTTCCTTTTATCCAGTTTATAGCATATTTTTGCTTTTGATCAGTTTGTCAAATTTATTTCCATAATTGCTGTTTGACAGCTTTCTTATTTATTGGTTGTAATAATTCATTTTGCAAAAAACTTCGATATTTGCGGGGCCTTTTTAGCTTCAAATTTACGAGAAAGAATTGCAGTCATATAATTGTTTTTTTGCTATTTTATTTTTCAAGTCTTCAAATTAATACACGTTTTTCATTTGTCTCATTGTGTAAGCGGCGTATGTTAGCTCAGTTTTTATGGTTTAGTATTATTCCGAAAAGCTATCTTTTCATAAGCTTGTTAAATAGTACTTTTTTTTTCTACATTTCGTTTCTGATATTGATTACATCTAATTACGACTTATCTTTGCTTTGTGGTTTTATTTTTTTCGAAAATTGAATTGTGTCCTTTTTTATTTCACCATATCTTTGCAATATTTCATTTCAAGACTTTAACATTCTTTAATTTTTATAACTTCTTCGTTCAATGGAGGATTCATTATTGTATCATTTATATGTAATAAGACTATTTGATTTGTCTGCATTTGTGATTTCTAATACTTATCCAGTAATATAATTATTTATCGTTTTATCTCATAGATAATTTTTTCTTTCAAGTGAGTTTAAGCGATATATTTTTGTTAATTGGACTGCTTTTTCTGTTTTTTGTTTGATTTAATACTGAAGTATGATTAAAGTTGATATCGCTACTGGAAATACTTTTTGTTGAATATTTGGGTAAGTTCTCGTACTGCTAAAAAAGTATCTTATAAATGATAATTCATTTTTAAATGGCAAAATTTGTTCCTAGGGCACAAATCACAAATTTATTCAAATAAATAAAAATGGTTTGTACTATATTTTTAGGTCGATCTTATTGTTTATATTTATTGTTAATGCTTTTTAGTAAGATGTTTATTGAACTCATCTATCAATTATTATTAGATTCGATAAAATTTGACTTGAAAGTAACTACTTTTAAATGCTATGATAAATGGTAGTAAATAAAATAAAAATAATTTTTAGTCAATCCTTTAGTCTTGTAGAAAAAGTATTTCATCAAAATCAAGCAAATCTACGGAAGCATTCATTGGTTTAAATTCATGTGTAATTCACTGCACGTTAGATCTTGGTTTTAATTTTTCTAAAATTTTGAAATTATCGGCTGGCATTTTAGATGCATCGATATCTAGATCTTAGGTATGTGTGCAAGTGTATTTAAATAATGAATATCTTTAAAGTGAACTGTGAAACGGTTATGATTGATCAGTTTTAGATAATGTGTAATGAACTGATAGCTAATACAGCTGATATTAATCTCAAGACGATTCAAATATCATTGCAATTACGCTTACGAGAGAATTGTTTAATCCTAGTAATTATGTTGAAATCGAAATTAAGTATAATTCGTAGGACTATTTATGATTTTTCACAATCCCACGTCCTTTCATCAATGTAGTTAATTACTTCTGTCAATCTTCTGTGCTAATTACCCATCATATTGTTTTCAATTAATTGCTCGTTGAAATCGATCTGTTTTTTTTTTTTACAATTTTTCGAAAGTCATTAGAGCTTCGGTCATTGCAAATTATAAGTGTAATTGACCATTGCCTATAAATATCATTTTCAATTCCAAACGTTGGAAAAGATTGTAATCCTATCCCGGTTTTAATATTTATTAAAAGCTTAAGAATCCTATCTCGTAGCTTTTGCATACCGTTTGATATTAAAATTTCTTAATAGTTTTGTTAGAGTATACCGAGAACTTCCCTCGGAAATATTTCTCATTAAAATTAGAAATGCATCGAACAGCATTACCACTTCTAGCTTTAAAGGTCCATTTCGGCTTTTGCTCCATCTTCTTATCTTCCAGACTTTCTCTGCGCATGTGTCCATCATTCACCGATACTCTGGAGACTTTATTCTTTCTATTTTGCGCTCTTCTTCCTCTCCCTAAACTTTCATTTCTCTCTGGTCCTTCGGGAATCTCCAACCTCTATCATTGTTCGTTCCTATTTCATCTCTTTTTGTCTCTTTAAAATGCGTAGAGTGGGTTTGTTGCAGAGGTGATTGTGCTTCTAATGGTAGTGGTGGTCAGTGGTCGTGGGTATTGGTGATTGCTCGTAGCTGTTGTGTTATGTTGCTTAAGCGTCTCTGCATTTTGGTCCAAATAACCGAAAAGAATCTATCTCTGCTCTCTTCTTCCTTGTTTTGTAAGCACGAATTCACGATGTTTATTGACCTCAAAATAATCTCATCGATTATTATATCCCTTTTGGGAAACTTTTTGTCATTGTCATTCACATTTGCACTGATTGTTCCATTCTTTCCTACTAAAGCCTTCACAAAAATCAGTTTGTAATAATGCCTGTTTTTTTTTTTTTTTTTTTTTCACTCAGTAATTCCTTCATCTTTTCTCCGTTTCGAAGCTTTTAAGTTACACTAGTTGTATAACTTTTGTATAGCTGTAGTATAGTTTTAGTTCACAACATTTTGTTGTTTCTTGTCGTGATTGTTATTTCTCTTACTAACACTGAAAAAAATTGTTTTCAACTAATGTTGAACGTTTTTTCCTTCAACTTACCGACTTTCTTTTCTTAGAGCACTCTCGATGAATTTCTTCAAAACCAAATTTTTTTGTGAGGAGAATGTTCATAGTTTTGGAATTTATTTTTTTTTATTATGACAGATGCTGTCATAATATTTATACAAATTTTAATTTCCTTGAAAATCAGTTCGAAATCAACATTATCTTTAGAGATTTAATACTTTATTTTCACGCTTTCTTGTTGTTCAAATAATTTTGAAAATTAAATAATTTGTTTTGAAATTATGAGATGCAATATGTTTAACATACTGCATCTTTCAAATGTGGTTCGAATATAATCGCATACATATTTGTTTGTTTTAATTTCGTTTTAAATTTCGGAATTTAAAATTCATGTATTTTCACAAAATGTGAAATTCATAATTCATAAATTGCTTTCATTTTTTCGTTTTTCTAAACTCCTAACAAAATATATTTTTATCTGACAATCGAGTTAGCATTCTGGGAATGCCAAGTCACTAATTAATTCTTCAAAAATAGCAATCATTGATTAGTGTAACATGGATACAACTATCTGTTTGATATTAAAAAACATGATTAAGTCCTCTATAGTTAGTAAAAATTTTGTTCAGCATTGTTGGAACTGTAAATTATTAGTTTTATACAGTATTACTGTAGTTAATGTCTGATTTTTCTGCGTTTGGTTGAAATAGTTTCACGGAGAACAGAAAATTGAAAAAAGGATTTTGGAGCAGATTAAATAGACGAAAAAACATATGATTGATGCAAAAATGGAACTACTAATAAAGGACGTATTGTGGTGTGTTCATTTACTAAATTTAAAATCCCTCAAAAGATTTTACTGCATGCAATTCTATTCGTTGAATTTTCTATATTTCAATTTTATTCTTTTCCAGTTATTTTGTCTCTCTTCTCCTATTCAATATTAGGATAGTGCTAAGTGTTTATTTATTATAAAATATAATTTGGTATTTTTGCTTCTAATATTCTAATGTTTTGTATTTTGCTTGAACTAGCCAAGTTATTTTCAAAATCGTATGTCTTATATAGCTATGGGATTCCTGATCACTTCGGATAATATTATATTAATCATTCAGATATCCGTGTCTCTTGCATTTTCAAATCTGAGCAGATAATTATCTTGAATAAAATAGGGAAGTCAATGATCAGAAATCAGTAACTCAACAGAAAATTTCTCATAAGCTTAGCTCAATTGTTCCTATTAAAATTTGAATTTCTGTTAATAATTTGCATATGTACTTTCTGTTTTTTGCAATAGTGTATTACGGACTTATTACTGACTCTAACATTTTTTGCTAATTTCCTTCGAATGTACAATTTTGATTTCTGCAGCTCTTTCTTTCAAAAAAAGTATATTTTCATTTCTGACTCTTATTACTACTACTTTATTTACAAATGGTTGATTTTTTGACAACATTTTCATGTAAGGATTATTATGAGGAATATTGCTGAGAATCTTTCCCTAAATGTGTTCTTGATATAGTAAGTCAGTTATTCACACTTAGTATACTAAAAAAATAAGTATACACACATAGATATGGCGTAAGATATAAGATGATTCAAATCTGGTTTTCTTTCCGTTGAAAAAGAATAATTATCGTAAGTACCCAAATGAATGTCGATGAAATCCATTATTAAATAAACTTATTGGCTTTTAGCGTGTTTTTTTCTGTTTAAATTCATTTCTTTGTTTGGAAACTGGAAATATAGCTGAGAAAAGAAAAGGAAGCAAAACACTTTAAAATAAACTGATACAATCCTCGTTTACATTAATCCATATTCAGTGATGTTTTCTTCATTCAGCTGTTCTAAAATATGGAATGATTCTTCTTCTTAATCGCATTATAATTTCATATTTTGGTCAGTTTTTATGAGAATCAAATTAAAGTTGCTAGAATCTTCAAAAGTTACTAAATTTTGATAATTTTTCAACTCCGGATTTGTAGTGCACAGTTTATTTTAATTACTTTTACTATGATATTTCATTTCTCAAGTAACAATTATTTCATGTCTTATGGTTTCAGCCCACCACTTACTTAACTTTTAATAAGATCTGGTTATGTTAATTTAAATCGTAGTTAGCATTAATCTGTACTTATTGAAGTAATAAAGCTGCAGGTTTCTTCAATTGATAGATCCGTTTGTACTACACAAATATTTTCACTAATTTACGAGTATTTACTTAGCAGCACTTGTATCATAAGATTGTTGATTCTTTCTCAATTGGTATATTTTTAGAAGCTAGATTTTTTTAGCTAAAAAGAATGGGACAATTTCAGCTAAAAATTCAAATATCGTTCATAAATTCTTGCTAAATCAAACTATAATCTACATTTGACATTATTTATTGTTTTAATGAAGCATATTTATTGTCGCTGTTTTCGCTTTCTGCATTCGATGCTCTTATTATCATAACGATATGGCATCATTGTTTATTTCTTTTTTCAGACAAAATAATTGCATAAAGAAGGTGCAAGTAGTTTTCTTCTTTAAGGTGAAATCAAGTCCTAAAACTTTAAGTGCATTCCTCAACAATTAAATATTGCTGACGTTTTTATAATTGCCTTGTGGAAGTTTTCATATTTGGCAGGATTTCTTCGACAACATTAGATTGAATTTAGTTTTAAACATATAGCATTAGGTATTTTCAAGGAATAAAAATAATCATTCTTTAAATTTCATTGGCATCATTTTGATCACTCTAAACTTCAGTTATTTTATAAAACTCTTTAAAAATTTGATACCAGTCATTTTTCTCATTTGATATGAATAAATATCCTGAAAATACTAATAAAAATGAGGAAGGAAATATACAGCGATTAATAATGTTCGTATAAGCAAGTTTCGTCGAAATTCAAGAGATAAATTTTTTGGGAGATGCTTTTTTTTTGGAATTCGGTAGACTTTTAGAAATCGGAGGCATACTAGTTAAAGAGCAAGTTGATCTCGTGGAGTATTTTGGTTTCATTTACGGAATAAAGATGAGGATAGATAAGTATTGTTGAAGCTATCTAGGTGTATCTTCCATGCTTTTTTTTTGTTTTATGTGCTCTTTTTTCATCATTTTTTCATATTTTACGCAGTTAATAACTTTTTGAGTCAACATTTGGAATCGGTATATAGAAATCTTGTTAAATCGACTGAAATCTGCGAACGAAAATTGTCAAATCAAAACCCTTTTGATATTGAAACAAAATTTTCATTTAGAATTTATTTGAACGCAGTTTTTAAACTGCAAAAAACTGATCATATTTCTGTGCTATTTCACGCAGAAATTATACGACAAGTTATTTTCCTATTTAAAAGATAGGTAGGAGGAAGGATTTTTTTCTTTCGCAACACATATTTTTTTCCTGAATTTTAAATCTTGAATATTTTGCTGAGTAGTTTTGATGTAGCTTTTATAACTTGACTGGATACGATATCTCAGCTGTCACTTATCTTGTAATAAAAAAAAATGTTAAACATAAAATTCTGAAATTAGACAAGAAGCGGAGAATTGTGAAAAGTTGTCATTGCTAATATCTCAAGAGTAGTTCATAAAGAGTAATTTGGCTGTTGTATTTAGAGAGCAGAGAAATTTAGATTTAGTGCTTTTTCTTAAATTGGGATCAGATTTATTCTACACTTATGGATTTTTAAAATGTACTTTTCCGGAGTAGTAAAGATAAAGTTCTTTGTCGACTTTTTCTTTTCACTTTTTCCCATGAAATTAAATAAATGCAGTGCGAAAGTAAAGGAGAAGGCATAAGCAAACAATGTAACAGAGAAGGCAGAAATATATGGGAAAAATGTGAGTACTTTACGATTCGATGAAAATTTGTCAGAAAAAAAAGTTGAGTTTCAGACTGACTTCAAAGTTGATTGTATTATATACATATATAAAAAATTGGAGTATTTTTTGTTCACATAAATCTTTTTGTTTTTCTGATTTTTCTTTCTTTCTCTTTCTACAATTTTTTTTTTTTTAACATAGATTAGCTTTAGTGGAGGCGCAGAGGGCCTGCTGGACGAAGGAAATCTTTTGTAAGCTCTAGAAAGGCTTCAGAATTGCTAGGGAGACTATGGCTACTATGAGTTTCGGTGATTAGCCTACCCTACAACCCTCATACATTCTAAATGCTCCATCATGCAATTTCTAGACTGGACCAAATGTCGATAATTTTAGTCTCATGCTGTTTTCACCAAACCCGTTCCAAGAGGTGCCTGTCCCTTCTCTTCTTCCTCTTATGCTAGGCTGGCGTTCGAATAGAAATAAATTGAACTGAAAATGTGAATATTTTGCACAATTTTTATGATTCTCATCACAAAAAATTCTTCGAAATTTCGTTATGATTTAATCGTCCAATTGTTGTGCACTGTCAGTATTTTTTTAATTAGTCAAGTTTTTAAACATAATAGAATATGGAAATCAGGTTTGTTACGGTTGAATGATTTTACAATCAATCAGTCTAATCAGCACAACATTAAAACTATCCAACGCATGATTACACTTTTCTTTCTTCCTATCGTATTTCTATGGATGCCTTCAAGAGTATGTATTGTTCATAATAAATGGCTAGCAGTGACAGTGATACGAAAGGGTCCCAATCAAATGGCAAAGCAAAAGGTTAATGTTGGGATTCACTGTATTTCTTTACACTTACATCTTTTTTTTTTGTTTCTAAATGATTGCTTGCTGATATATAGTGAAAGATATGACTGAAAAAAAAAAAAAGATCCTAAGGATAGTGACTCAAATTGGACATAATGGAAAAGTTCTAAAGGCAGTAATTCAAACTGAACATGATGGAAAAGTAAAAAATGGAATCTAAAAGTAAACGATCTTTTTTTACAATTTTATAATTTGAAGTAGGATTAAATTTAGAAGAAAGAGTGGGGCGGTAAGAAAGATATAGAACAGGTGGATGTTTTACCTAAGTGAGATAGCCGTTGTATTATCGAGCACTGTTTGCAGTTCATGATTTCTGTCGTTGGTTGATGTTTCCATCCATCATGGAGATACTTAAATGCCTTTATTATCCATTCAGCTCAATATTCCAACAACACTTATATTGTTTTATCGCTGTATTTCTTATCTGTTTTCTGGAATTTTTATTTTACTTTTCCTAATTAAGATTAAGAATTAATACTTTTAATGTTTTTCTTTTCCTTTCTCTACTAGCAATCGTTTATTGATATTTCATTGGTCTTTAAACTATAGTTTTGTACACATGAACAGTTGTAAAATGAAATTCACATAAAGCTTATCTTCTTTCTTCCATTCCTGAAAAGAATTTGGTAATTCTTCGAGATGTCAATTAAGTGATATGAAGCTTAAATAAAGTCAATTTATACCAACAACAAAGTTGCTTCTCTTTGGTATTATGAACTTTTGGCACCACTGATTATGCAGTTGTTCATGGCTCATATTTTTGAATCTGCTTGTAATTGATGAATTTAAAATCAAATTTAATCTTTCATTCAATTTAATATAAAATCCAATAGTATATTGTCTCACCGCCATCAAGGTTTTTATTATTTCAATTCCCATATTATAATTTATTAAAAGCAAACTTTTGCTCGGTCATAAACTAAGTTACATTCCTTGGTAATGCTAGCCATATTATGAACATTAGAATATAAAATGCAAATTAATTATGAAGGAAAATGAAAAGTATTTGTTAATGTAATATTTTTTTTTGCCATTAACTGTGAGCACAATTAAATAACTATTAATAGAGATTAATGTGATTGTAAAAGCCTTGTTTACTTTTTTCTAAAAAGTCTTATTTGCCAATTATTTGGAAAACTGTAGAAGATGAATTGTTAATTGCAATGTTGTGAACGAATCTAATGGAATCAGCTCTTCACTGCAAAATTGTCGAGTTTTAGAAGTCACTAACTATATTTCATATGAATAACAGAAGAATACGGCACAGTGAAATGCGCTGATTGATGATACTACGGGATGCGGTCATTTCGCACTTCATCCCTTCCCGCGGCATAGTCATCTCTCTTCATCATCCATCTATTATCTGTCATTTCATTCATTACTATAAATTTAGTATTATATGTATTTGAAGACAACATTTCCCTTCTTTTTTTTTGTACTCCTTTTGAACCTTACATTAGTCCAATTGTTGCCCAACAATTTTGAACTTTTGAGTTCCATTTCAAACGATAAATCTAACGGAAACTTTGTTTCATTGTTTAATCTGATAAAAGATGATATAGCTGAAAGCAAGTTACTTTTTCTTTTCTTGCAGTGAGAAAAAAAATTTTTTTCAAAGACTACAAATTGATGTACATTGTGAAATGTCTAATAGAGCCATATATCCTTTATATTTTCACAAAAAAATTTGTTGTTTGAATTTTCACAAAAAAATTTGTTGTTGGAAGTTACTAAGTGATCGCCTTGTATAGTAAATGTACTGACGATTGAATGAAAAAAATGATGAAGCAACCGGTCAAATTTATTTACCAATTTAATTTGTGTATGTTTCTGTTTAGATTTTGTTAAAATTGTAAAAATTTTTGGGAGTAGTTTTTTTTAAAAAACATCAAGAAACCTTAATGATTGATGGAACTTGCATTGAACGATTATCTTTTCAATTTTTTATTTACGTTCTTCCAAAAGAATTCATCCATCCGTAATTCTTTTCAAGTTGCTTTCATTCATCAAGATTTACAAAATGAGAATTTTTATTAAAGTTCGGAAGGACTACATTATGACTATTTTTAGTGTCTAAGAAACTATAGATGGCATGGGAAATTGATGTCTTTTTTACTTTTTTGTTGAATCAAATTTTCTTATCGTATTTTCTTATCATTTTTTGTTAACAGTGATAATTTGTTGGACATTCGTGCTGAATCAATCAATTGTCCAGCGCAGACACTGTGGTATTCACTATATGACCTCACTTTTTATTACGTTCATAAGACAAAGTTAAATAGTAGATGTGTGTAATTATGGGGGAGTTATACGCGTTCTGAATTATGCCAATTAAGATAATTGCTTATTTTGGAGCAAACCAATCCACTCATTTTGGAGCAAATCAATCCAAGCATTTTGGACCAAAGCAATCTACTCATTTTGGACCAAATCAATCCATTCATTTTGGATCAAATCAATCTACTCAATCCACTCATTTTGAACCAAATCAATCCACTCATTATGGATCAAATCAATCCATCCATTTTGGACCAAATCAATCCACTCGTTTTGGACCAAATCAATTTTTGGACCAAATTTTTGGATCAAATTTGGACCAATTTTGGACCAAATCCACTCATTTTGGACCAAATCAAGCCACTCATTTTAGACCAAATCAATCCACTCATTTTGGACCAAATCAAGCCATTCATTTTGGATCAAATTTCGGACCAAATCAATCCACTCATTTTGGACCAAATCAATCCACTCATTTTGGACCAAATCAATCCA